>CANSZD010000236.1:0-290000 GCA_947648045.1 Beta corolliflora
TGAACCCACGTTTTCTCTCTTGTACAAAATTGTATAAATTTTCTAGCAAATTGGGTATTCAAATTTTTTGGGGAAGAAGCAGCCAGAACTCTTGATCACAAAGAGGAAGAAAAGAATGTCTAGATCGATATAGTAGAAGAGAAAAAGAATTGGTAGAGGACTCTTTATCTTTTGGGGAGCGTGTTGAGAACTTGACATTAGTAAAATTTCCTAATAAAAATTAATTGATGGAAGTAAATAAGTACTCATTAGGATTTAGGAGGATATATCTTGGGTGGAAGTGTCGTGGAACAAAGTCACAATACATTATTGTGAACCTAAACTAATTCTACCACACATAAAAACACACTATATCAAACAAAATCGACTATAATATGAAAACTGACTATATCATGCATAGAATTGAGTTTTTTTAATCCAATTAGAGAATTGAGTATAGCATATCATATAAAAACTAACTATATAAAAGGGAATATATATCATACAAAAACTAACTATATCAAATAGAAATTGATTATATCAAATAACAACTATCAATATCATATGGTACCCGACACATTATAAGTTATTGAACTGGGTCTATTCATATTTTTTAATGTTATTGTAGTTAGTAAAGGTAAGATCGTAATATGGACTATAGAGTGTGTAAAATTTTCTGGTAATGGAAATGTTGCAATTAATGTGAAACTTTTCAAAGAGGAAAACATTGCAATTAAAAAGAAAGGAGGAAGTATAATGTATTTTTTAAACAATCTCAAACAAATAAGGTGTTTTTCGACAAAATTTCCTAATTTATCGGGATTATAATTGAATTATAATTTAATAGTTTCCTTTAATGTAATATATGTGCAATGATTTTATGCGATTTACACGTCTGGCATAGTATATATATTGCCTATATAATCATCTATACTATGTATCAAGTAGCCAACGATAAAAACGTGTCACTTTGTAAATTAATGGGTCTCTTTATAAATTAATTGGTCATTTTGTAACCTAAAGGGATTGTTTTTAGATAACGGGGTCACTTTATAATGTCTTGTTTGTGGAAAAATAACAAATTAACAACAATAGTGTAATATTTTATGAAGTTTGTACTATTGGACGACTTTTAATATACTTTATGTATGTGATCACATTTAAAGTATGCGTGTGACACGATCTTTAATTTCCGAGAATTAAGGACAAAATTATTCTATATACTTTATAAAGAGGTTCCAAGAATAGACTAAGAAAAACTATATATAGTTAGTGAACTTTTAATCATTATTGAATCATTATCAATAATATATCTTATTTAATAATTTAGTATGGTGAACTTAAAATATAAAATTATCAATAATTTTTTTCTTTATAGTGGAAGTAATATACAAAGATTTATGAGAGATAAAAAAATATATCATATGTACAATTTGTTGTGCTAATTATGCATGTTCTTTGCCACTTTTAAATGAAACAACAAGTATTGGGTGCTCGGATGAATAATAGAATTATTGTCAAACCAATTCACTTTTAAGTCAAAATGGGTCATTTTACAAGTTAAAAAAGTGTAACTGTTAAGCAAAGTGTAACTTTTAATCTTAAGTGGGTCACTTCTAGATTAATAAAATTAACGTAATTAAGGCAATAAATTACCCTCCTATCTCACAATAATTTATTGTATATATGTGTTACTACGGGAATTTGTATAAATAAAATAGTCAATCAATATTTTTTAGTATAACTAATTAACAAAAAACGTCCCGTGCATTTTATCATGACATTAGCTACATCACACCGAATGCACGTGTCATAAGCAAATATTTTTATTACACGATATAATTATAAATACATTAAATCATGAGCTAATATTCGGACCATGATTTTAGGAGACACATTCTAAAATCTTAAATTTATAAAAATAAAATATTCCCGCTCATTTCAGTGTTTTTTTGTTTCATTTATGTAAGTATAGATGTAGATATCACGATTATAAGATTTTTTAAAGTTTAAAATGTTGTAATAAAGGATTTTATATATCATAAAGTATAATTTTACATTTTATATTCTTTCAACCTTAAATGCATGAATTCTAATAATTTTATTCAATAAATTTGGAACAAAAACAACTAATTAATAAACAAAACAAATTCCGTGCATTATGCACGGGTTCAAACCATATCTACATAAAATCTCACGTGCATTTTTGCACGGGTTAAAAGCTAGTATACTAATAAAATAAGAAAATTTCATCCTACGTGGCAAGACATGAAGCTTCCTCTGCTCTCCTTCATTCTAATTTTTTTCGGCCATTTCTTTGCTTATGCCACGTGGCATTGACAATCTTCTAATCCCCTTCATTTCGACCTATTGATTGCTTATTCCACGTGGTAATGTAAATGCAAGGATTTGCTTTGCTTTGCTTGCCTTAAATCACGCCCAAATTGTGAATATTGATTGGTAACATTTATAGCAACAATTGTGAATCATATCACAGTTTATGGAAAGCAAATCATACCAAAGGAAATAAGCACACAGAATATGCATGTAACCTAAAGTTCATGAATTTTCCATATAGCAAAGTGTCATAAATACCATCCATGCATGTTAAGGTGATTTTTTTTAAAAAAAAATCCTTGCATTTACATTACCAAACACGTTACTTCGAGGAATTTGGTATAAATAGACAACTTCCTTGCATCATATTACACTCGACCACGTATCACAACCTCCACTACTCCATTCAAGACCCTCTTGCAAATAATTTGTTGCAATGGAGAATTCACTCACTTCGGAAAAAAATCACACAAAAGTTAATATTGTTAGATTAATTTATTAATATCATGAAAGGTAACCGATTTCACCATTGATTCTACTCTTATTCAACTCATTGTGAGCAATTGCATTTCTTCAAAGCATATCTTCTTCTTCTTCTCATATTCAAGCCATGTCCTAAATTTTGTTTTTCTGAGATAATGCGAATAAGTGGGTCATTGAGTTGTATCCGAGTAGAAAAGAAATGAGAAGAAAAACGAAGTGAAGTGAGAGAGTTTGAATGGAGATGAGGTGAAATGGGAATCGATTTGCATGAAATGTTTCAATGGAGTGAAGTTGTAATGAGGAGAGAGAAAGATGGAGTGAATAACCGATTTGGCTTAATGAAATGTATCAATGGGGAGAAGTTGTATCAATGGTTTTTTTTTTACACACTTTATTGCCATGTGTATACAAGTTTATAATATTATATTGTTAATATTATATAACTCAATAGTGATTATATTAGTAACCATTGAAAGACCTTAAATTGATAGATTATTATATATAATGGAACAAGTTTGTCGCAAATATAACCGGGTTTGGATACCAATATTATGTTAATATATTACCAACTAAGACAATTTTGTTGCTTTAAAATATTTGTGCTTTATTAAGTATGATCATAATTAATCCATTTGTTGATTAAAATATATAAACATTTGTTGATTTGTACTTCATATGTGGTATGTTTTTCCAAATAACAGATGGAGAAAATTGTGTGCATAATGTCATACTTGGTGGAAATAACTCGCACACACCATTAAGCTGTAGAAGCCCTTTAATGGATGCGTCTAACGGACAGTTTATTTTAGAGCTTCTCATTACATAATGTCTACAATTTTTTTTAATACTTTCTATATATATTTTTTCTTATTATAAAGATTTCCACTAAATATGTATACGTTTGGCATGGAATCTATTATAAATAGGGTCAATTTGGATCCATGAATCATAGAAAAAACTGATCTTCCAGGCCTTGCGGCACCACCACAAGGCACAATAATAGAACTAATTAAAATTCTCGACCACGGTGGCACACAGAGAAGCAACAGCAGTAATAATCCAACTGCACCAGCTGCACATTAGAAGCGAACCACAGTGGAAGAGGAGAGAGGAAATCCATAAGTAGCAGTAGTAATGCAACCGCAGGTAGCCCACGAGGAAGAGAAAAGAGAAAACATTTGTTGATTTGTACTTCATATGTGGTATGTTTTTCCAAATAATAGATGGAGAAAATTGTGTGCATAATGTCATACTTGGTGGAAATAACTCGCACACACCATTAAGTTGTAGAAGCCCTTTAATGGATGCGTCTAACGGACATTTTATTTTAGAGCTTCTCATTACATAATGTCTACAAATTTTTTTAATACTTTCTATATTTATTTTTTTTTATTATAATGATTTTCACTAAATATGTATACGTTTGGCATGGAATCTATTATAAATAGGGTCAATTTGGATCCATGAATCATAGAAAAAACTGATCTTCCAGGCCTTGCGGCACCACCACAAGGCACAATAATAGAACTAATTAAAATTCTCGACCACTGGTGGCACACGAGAAGCAACAACAGGAATAATCCAACCGCACCATTTGCGCATTAGAAGCGAACCACGGGGAGAGAGGAGAGAGGAAATCCATAAGTAGTCGTAGTAATGCAACCGTGAGTAGCCCACGAGGAAGAGGAAAGAGAAAATCCGAGAGCACCACATCGGCAGCGGCGCTGACAGGAGGCTAGAGAGAGGAAGCAGCAACACCAACCATTGGGATCCTATAAGAGAATAAGGAAAAGCTTGATTATATTGATTAAAGTGTGGTAGAATATGTCTGTATATATATAAAAAATAGGAAGATTATAGCTAATATTTGACTCTTAATTAACTCTTAATTAAATATAATACATCATTAAGCTAAATAAATACAATTATCTCTTAATTAAAGTTGTTAAAAGTATGGGCTATTACAGACTAATTGAAAATTTTACGCATTTTCTCCCTAATCAATTCTAAACCTTATATTGATTTTACCAATATTTGAAATTTTATATTAGGTAAGAATATATATTATCTTGATTAAAAAAATATATGATTCAATAGTAATTGTTTGATTGATAAATTAGGTAAGTAATTCCCTAATTACTTCAAGTCGATTTGGGTAGTAATTTTTTGAAAAAAAAATATTGATTTAGGTTATAATATACGTAACCATAAATAACAAATATTAATTTATTTTTCGAAATACAAAGTTGTTAGTTGGGTGGTAAGAGGAAGAGGAAACTATACATTTACCTTAGCAATTATTAGACTCAAACATCAGGCTAGGGAACTAAATTAATAAATAGAATTTTCTCCTAGCGGGGCCCACTTAAATTAACAAAAAAAAATAATAGATAGTGTCTTGGGAACACACAGCTCTATGTACTCTAAGGTGTACCTTATAATTTGTGCTCTCAAACATGCCAATAAAATATACGAATGTTTACGTTGAAACGTCATGTGATGCTACTCTCTCATAGTCAAAATGCATTTTCTCTCATAGTCCATTTATTTTAACATGTGTATAATGAATAAAGGTATAAAAATTTACACGAGTTCGAAGTAAGTATGAATAAGGTTGAGGACCATAAAATTAGTTAAAATTAATTAAAATTACCTAACAAACGTACATGTTTTGATTCTACTGTTAATTCTAAGGAAATAATAACAATAATACTAATTATTATAAATAAGTCATAAGTCATAATCGTGCAACATACGAGTCATAAGTAAGTTTTAAACTATTCTCAATACAAGATCAAAAAATTTTAAATTACAAGCTAATAGCTATTTTATATTTAGCTATAATTGTTCTCATGTTGTTCTCCAAGATCATATTTCTTTTTCTCTTAAAGTACATGCACTTCCATTTCTCAGGGTCAAATTTAATATAATTTTATCTTTGTACTCCATAAGTGTCAAAATATCATCGCGTAAGATATTCCTAGATCCCAGTTGTTATGTATAATCACAAAAAACTGATTATCAAATGTGTGCATCTAATACCTTGAAAAAAGAAAATAGAACAACATTAGAGAATAGAGTGTGGAAGGTCCTACATGGGTGTTTTGTTTTTATAGATCAAAACCAGCTTAAAGTTTCTCTTCTGAAATATATATAAAATTATGGATTATATGCTTAACTTCTATAATCATCACTTCTAATATGGACCTATGAGTGTGGTTCATGACATGACCGGAGCCGGTGGTGACATGGGTGTAGTTACAACTTAAGTGATTTTGTTTAAAGGATCTCAATTCACAACAAAAAAGGAAATAACATACATGGGTTTCATGATCATATAGCATGCATCATCGGCATGACTTCCATATACTGTACACCATGGGGAAATATGTTTTAGGGTCCTAATAGCTTAATGATAGAGAATATATTTAAGATATTTTCTTCACAACTTTAGAGATATATTTTTGTATAAGATTATGATATTATTGTGTATAGATTATCCTTATATTTCCAAGTTCTCTAACACAATTAGGACTGGCACTTTGTAACCTATATACTCCCTCCGTTTTTTTTAGATGTAACATATTGACTTTGGGCACTATTCATCCAATACACTTTGACCATTAATTGTTATTTATACATAAGAAAAAATATAGTCATGTGGGATCTTGTTTGATTCGTCACGGTATACACTTTCCAAATATATATTTTTTATAATTTTTACTTTTATACAATTAGAGATATTATTGGTCAAAGTTGTGCCTCGACAAATGTGAAAAGTCCAATGTTACATCTAAAAAAAACAGAGGGAGTATTAAATTTAATTTATTAATCTAAAATAGCTTAATATTAAAACGTAGAAAATTCATGTCATAAACTAATAGCTTATAACTATAATTAGTTAAGTTCTATGTTACTCATGTTCTTCTATCATTTAATTTCAATTTATATAAATTATGAGGGCAATTGTTTTTCCCCCTTAAGTAAATACATTATATACCAATGTGAAAGTTTTTGAATTGGTTCCCCAATCTTGATCTCAATTTCATAAGTAGCAGTTAAATATAAGATATAAATAAAATATATATGGTGTATTTTTAATAAGTTGAATAACCCATTTTTGTTCACCGATGTGGATGAGATACATTTTTTTATAGGTAATTTGAATTCCCTTGCAAGGAGGGGAGAAATTGGGAATCCCTCTTGCAAGGGTGAAACTCTATACCATAATCATTGGGATTACCACTATGCTATCACTACTGCTCATTTTTTTTCTTACATGGATGTAAATATATATGTTTGTATTTGTTGTCATATTATATGATTTTCTTATCTTTATAAGTTTGTCTAATACAACGCATCCATACATATAAAAAAAACACGCTATTATAACAAAAACATTAAACTAATTTTTTACTTTACTAATTATAACGCAGATATTAATTAAACATTGAACTTCCCGTGCATTTTGCACGGGTCCAAAACTAGTATACTAATAAACCTTGATAATTTTATCCTAGGTGTCACCTTCACAATTGCTCTCACCATTTACCCCTCAAAATCGCCACTCTCAAAGAATAATGACACGTGGCAACTTTTTTCACTAAAACATTGTCCACCTAGGATTAATCGCCACGTGTCATGCATTTCCAATATCATTTGTCCGAAAATTTTAATTACTCTCCTAAATGATTCGAAATTCAATCAATTAGAATCTTCAATCATGTGCAAGTTGATCAACTAAATCAAAATCATGCCTAAATTAGAAGACTTGATTTTAGGGATTGATTCAATTAATATTTAATAAGGAATTTCGGATTTTTTATATTTTTAATGGAGGAAAACCTAATTAGTTTTTTCACTATAAATACCCTCATTATATTTGCCTAGCACTACACAATCAAAAGTCCAATACCCTAAACACATTCATATACATCCGAAAATCTTTATATTATTTCGAATAATGGAGCATGAATATGAATCACTTGACACACTATCTTCACCTACAAATTTAAAGGTTTGGCATCCTAAAGTGGAGCATTCTAATTTTTTTGACCACGAGGGTATGGTACTAACAATGTTCCGTTCCGGTCATATTAAATTCTACAAAGTTTGCAAGGATGTCGCGAGATCCGGTAAGATTTGAATTGCGATAATTGGTATATGTCGGAGTATGTCTTTTCTACAATCAAGGATTCTAGAATTCATATTGATCTAGAATATATGGCACTACACTTTCTTCATTGCAAGCCTCACCGAGCTCATTTTTTATGTCGAATTCCATTTGAAGAAATCAACATGAACGACGGAGGTGTTATACCAACAACTAAAAAGTGTTTTGTTGCATTATTTATCTAATGAAAGTGATTAGTTTTTTTTGTCATGGTATTGTATGATCTTAATTTACGCAATATTGGTGATTTAAATGTCATTAAAATAATAATACTTTGTTTTTTTTTTATGTTTGTAATTCGAATTTTTAGTTTTGAAGTCCAATAATAATTTTATTCGTTTTAAGATGTGTTTATCTTTGCCCTTTTTTTGAATTTTTAAAACATACAAATTATTTTTTTACATATAAGTTCAACTACCAAATTGATGATGCCATTGTAATTAAATGCATTGATAGCAATGTACTATATATTTCGGCCAAATGATTTGACATTCTAAAAACAACATAACTTACAATGTTTTTTTTTTGTACTTTTTGTAATATATTGAAATGAAACCTATGAAATTTGACTAAAAAAAAATAAAGAATCTTCATAACAATTAAATGCCTTGATAATGACCAAGTAAAAAAAAACGGTCAACTCTATGAGCATATTTATTCTCTTATTTGAATTGACCACACAACTTAAATACCAACATCCACTTAAAGCCATTAAATTTGCCCTAAAAAAATCGGTCATTGTGATTATAAAAGAGCATGTTCACTTTGTTTTTTCAATAGATCAATTCATTTCTTACAAATTTAAAACTCTCAAAACTCTCAAAATCAAGAATTATCTCAATGGATCCTCAAATTGCCGAGCAAGTCAAGAAAGTTACCGAGGTAACTTTCGAATTTTTAGAGTTTTGGTCGATTATTGATGAGAGGATTTCGGTTGCATGTAACAAATTACGAAAATTAGAAGAAGATGAAGGTAAGGTAACCATGGGTTACATTGGGCAAATTATATATTTTCGTAATCAAATTCAACTTGCTTCACGGGAAGCAAAGAATATTATTGAATATTTTCGTGATGAAGTGAAGAACTCGTGATGTTTGAAGACGGTGTGTCAAAATCTATGACTATTGTAGCCTTTATATTAATTATGTTCGTAGTTTTTATCAATTTAAGTTGTTCTTAGTTTTAGTCGTGTGTTTTGTTATCTTAGATTATGTTTGTTGTTCTCGATCTTAGTAGATTTGTTCTTATATTATCTTATTTGTATCTTTTCTTATCATCTATATAATATATTATGTTTTTAATTAATATTTTTGTTAGTATTTTTAAATTCATATACCACTTTTGTTTAATTTATTTCCTGTTTATACTACTTTTTAATATATTTTGGTGAATAGTATATACATTATGCGGATATAAAAAAACAATTCGAGTACAATTATCAATTAGTAAGTTATATGATATGATTATCAATTACTTTTTAATACATTATGCGAATATTTTAAATCAATTCGAGTACAATTATCAATTAGTAATATTTAAGACATAATCTGTAACACCCCCAAATTTCTCTCTTTCTAAAAACATATTTTAATATAAAACTCTTGAGAAATTGAGAGTGTTACCGCCACGTGATAACGTTAAAGGCTTTAATACTAACTACTAACCGAACTTGAAACTAATGCGGCGGAAATAACTTAAATAACTCCTCTTTATTAATATATATAAACTTTATTGTACAACTATGACGACAATAATAAAAATAAAGAAAATAAAATAACAACTCCTTGACTAGTTATGATTCCTCACTAGCTCCCCCATATGAAGTATGCATCATATCAACCTGTAAATTCTGCTCGCCAAAATAGGGTCATCACAGGGGACAAAGCCATAAAACAAAACAAAACAAAAATAAAAGCGTGTCAGTAAAAATACTGAGTACATGTATATGCGGAAAATTAAACACTTTATTTTATTAAACACTTTATTTAATAAAACATTCAAAACCTTTAACTTTCATAAACCTTCTTTGGATACTTCTAATACTTATATAATATAAAGTATATAACTTTAATAAAAATCTTTTTTCCTTGCCTAGGTACCTTTCCTAAAGTGTGCACACCCCCCAAGTTTAGTATTCCTTATCGAGTCTATTACGAGGGGTTACTACCTTGTCCACATGACTTATACAAAAAGTACATGGGTAAATAATATAATGGCTACCGTTCTTGCTAATAAATAACAAGTCGTTGCTCGGGTAAATAATATAATGGCTACCGTTCTTGCTAAGATAACAAGCCGTTGCCTCTTTATAATTGTGATCATAAAAGATCATAAATCTAATAAAAATCCTTCGGAAATAATCCTCCTTTAAACGTAATAGTAATACTTATAAACTTAGCCATATAAAGGCATAATAAATAACTTGTTCATAAAATAATTTTGAAAACTCTTGATAATAAACATAAAACCATAATAAAGTTGGTTTTACCAATCACGTTGCTCATGAGTATTCTCATGCTAGTGTATGATATTAAAGTATGAAACTTTAAACAAAGTATGTGATAACGTTTGTTAAAACAATCGTACGACTAATAACATCGTCTACGTCAAGATTACTTTCGAACACATTATAAAAACATAGATATTTGACTATGTTCAACTAAAAATCATGTTGTTCATATTAAACTAAAAAAATACGCACTTCAATCTATAATATTTTTCTAAAAACATCATACTATGTTTACAAAATAACTATTAAAGATCTACACATACACGCACCTTAAAATTAAAAGACTACTAATGGAGAAAGAGAAAGGGTAGGCTAAGAGGGAGAGAGAGTTTAAACTTGAGAAAATAGATGTATTTCTCAAATTTGGTGTGAAGAATATGATGGGTGGAGACCCCTATTTATACTAGTTGGATAGGTATAGTCGTACTAGGACTCAAAAACTAAAAGATGAATTTAAGAGAAAAGATAAACAAATCTAGCTAAGATCTAACAAATTTTTACGATCATCCAACTAAGATTCGGAAAAGATAAAATTATTCCATAATACATAATTCTAGAAGCTAAAATAATTAAAAAGATAAACAAAAAGGAAAAGTAAGCAAAAACTTTGCTAATAAGCATCTAACTCACCGACGTGAGTTGTTAAGCTGAAATTTTTTTTCTTTTCTTTTTGTTAATCTTTTAGAATTTCCTTAAAATATTTTTTAAAAAATTTTATTTTTAACAAACTACTTGGATTTTAAATTAGTAAACTTAGGCTCAAAATCCCTTTGGACTAGAATTTATTTTAAATACCCAAAATCTTTTATAAAAGCCTCTTTTAAAAACCTTTTTAAAAAAAATATAGATATTAACTTACTAAAAATACAGAGTATTACATAATCACCACGGTTTTATAAACTAAAAATGATTTGATTGCCACGGTTTTAGGAATAAATAAGGTTATGTGATATGATTTGCATAATTTATGTGATTTCCATGATTTAAGGGGTAAATAAGGCTATTGAAGAAAATCGCAAAGAATAGCATATTCGAAAATCTTCAACATTTAGGAAAGGTTTTAAAAAAATCGGCCTTCTACATTGATTATACATATGACCTAAGGTAGACATGAATTTAGGAGTTAATTAGGCAATTATACACTTTTTTTGTCATTGATTATACATATACATATACCGAAAATTAAACTTTGGCTATTACTTTTGCTTATATAGTAATTAGACATTGAGTATACATATTACTTTGGCTTTCCGATATCTATCATTTATTTGATTGCCACAATTTTAGCACTAAATAAGGCTATGAATCCGAAAATTATAAAGCTTACATAATTCGTAAATCTACAATATTTAGGAAAGGTTTTTAAAAAAATTAGCCTTTTACATTAATATCGGATATGACCTAAGTCATACATGATTTTAGTAGTTAATTAGGCAATTATACACTTTTTTTGTTTATATAAGTGTTCCGAAAAAATTGTCATACTTAATTCCAAAGTAAAATATACTCAATAGTAAGTTAAATGAACAATGAAGGGCTCATCAAGGAGAAACACACAAAGTTTGCTCATTCTTCCAAATGAACTAATTATGGAGATTATGCGACGTTTAGCTCTTGACAGTCCATGTGATTTATTTCGTTGCAAATTGAGGTTAGGTCATTGATATTGAATATTTTTTTATATGCATGATAAATGAATTATATTTAACCACGAATTCATATTACTTTTTTTTTCACAGTTGCAAAACATTGAATGAAATTAGTTCTCAAAAGATGGTTATACAAGTGTATCAATAGAGGGCTTAATACATAGAGCATGGCGTGATATTCATAATTCTAATATATTTTTTACCAAGTCTTTAGAGTACAACAATCCTCAAGCTCTTTTTCGATTTGGCTTGGTAATTTTACTGAATTTGATATTTAAAATTATTCATTATTCATTATAAATATAAAAATTATTTTTAATTGTTGTTCTAAACTTTTGTTTTTCTAAATCTTTTTAGGTTCACATTTTTACAAAGAATGAATTTTATACTGGAGTGAAGATGTTGGAGAATGCATGCTTGGAAGGATATATTTGCGCAAGTTATGTATTGGAAAACCTATATTTATGCAGTAAAGATAAAGACTGCAAATAGAAGGGTTTTAAGAACATGGTCAACATTATGACTTATCTTGGTGAAAAAGGAGTTATAGAATGTAGGAAACAATTTAGAGATGTGATGAGATCTATATGGGTTAAGAACATTATCATTGTGGACTCAAAACCAATCATAACATGTGATAAATACAAACAATAGATAATGCTATTGAAGAACATGGAGGTTATTGACTATTATTCCCCTATGGCCTATCATGATTTCTTGAAATGTGAAGCTTGCCGTTGTGATCGAGAAGTTAATTTTTTTTGCAATTCATGTAATAGACAAATAAGAAATTCATTAGTAATTTACTTTTCATTGTCAGTGTATTCGAATAAACTTTCACAATAGACTGTGTGAAAGAATAAGTTAGTATGAGTTTTTTTTTTCATTTAAGTTAATAGAGAATAATATTTGTATTATTTAAATTTCTTTGTTATGATTTTTAAATGGTTCATTTGGCTTTATTATCATTTCGTGTGTACTAAGTTGTATTATCGATTTTACAATTTGTTGAACGAAATTGCACGACATAAATTAAGGGCCTTTATTATATTGGCAGCATTTAAATAGTGCGTTTTTACTTATTTTAAGACTCGAAATAATTTTCCATTTCAATAGAAAAGAAGAAGAAATGAAACCATAAAGTTAATAACAAATAAAGTTTAAATAAATCGCATTATGTGTAATATAAAGTGAGATTTATATTATTAATTCAAGAAATTAACTTTCTATGTTTATTTTTCTATTATTAAAATATTAATAATGTTTCATTTTTATAAAAAAAAAATTGAAGTTTGATTTTGGGAATGTTAATTGTCATACAATCATATCATATTTGATCATATTAAAAAAGTAATATCTTTCGAATAAGTCCACTATTGCTAATTAAATTGTTAGTAAATCAATTAGTTTGTTATTTATGTTATTAAATAAAACCGACCCTTATTTATGATGATTTCATAATCTTATTTAACACTTATTCTATAAATGTCTCTAACGGAACCAATAATTTTGGATTATTTTATAATAAAAAAAATAAAATGTTTCAATATCAAGTATAAATAGTTACCATGCCCTATATGAAAATATTACTCTGATTTTTTTTTTCCATGGGAGCACCATTTATCTTAAACGAAATATCATCTCCCTCAGAAAACCACAAACGTAAAGCTATAATGAAAAACACATGGCCCCGTAGGATGGAAAATTCGAATTTCCTTGATGTTGATGCTATAGTTTTAACCCTTTTTCGTGGAGGTCATCTTTTTTTCCATGATGTATCTAATATGTTTACATACCATATTAATAAAAGCAATGAGGTATGGGCTCACGTGGAAGACGTTTATATGACTATAGATGGGTTTCGGCCATACTTTGATTTTTGTAATATGATGTTATATGATCTTCAATGCACTCCGCCAAGAGCTTATAAAGTTTGCGATGAATACTTTGAAGATGTCGGTTTAAATGACGGGGATGTTCTTCGTCTTAAAAACAAGGTGTTGCTAAGTTATATAGCAAGTGATGACTACACATCTACTTCTTAATTTCGATTTCTATGAATTTCAACAATTTAATGTTATGCAATTGATGTTTTCATTAGGTTGTATTTTTGTAGACACAAAATAAGTTCGTTTTGTAGTTCATTTACAATTAATAAATTTAATCGAGTTGTTACAATTTTTATGCCTTATTTTTGGTTCGAAATATCTCCAATTGGATATATAAAATCGGCAATATATTCATTGCAATATTATTTAATATGATTTAGCATGAATTTAGATATACTATATTTTTAGTATATTTTTAGTATATTTTTAGGATGTCATAAAAAATTTGTATATAAACTCATGTTGTGACCTTTTTTTTACCTATACTTCTTAAGCAATCAAATCATTAACCCAAATTTCACAATTATGATGCATACAATTCGATCTTCAATGGGTTTGTCATCTCAAATTAAACTTTCAAGTTTAAAATCAATATTTGATGAAGCTCCAAATGACTTGCATGGATTAGTAGGTAAGTTTATGAAATACTATTTTTTTTATTTGTATTAGATTATGTGCTTTCATATATGATAATTATATAACTATTGTGTTAACAAATTAGATGTTCTTGGAATCATTATATATCAAACAACAAAGCTTACAAGCAATTGCACACAAGAGTTTGTTATTCTGGATAAAAGGTACTCTATTCTTTAAATTACACTTTTATTACACATAGAACTTTAAGTTGATAACCTATTATAAACGCTTTTTGTAATATTCGTTTCATGTTTGTTATGTAGTTGTACTGCAGTTCGATTGACTCTAAGAAAAGAAATAATCGAACAAAGTCAATTAATCGATGAATGATAAATCATATTTACATATAGTTTTAGGTGCATTTAGGTTGCATTTTAGAGCATTTAGATTCATATTTAGGTTCATTATTACATCATATTCTTAAGTTATGTTATTCTACTCCTATTCGGTATGTTTTCTTATTTTTGATGAATTTCAGGTAATGAGAACGTATTTGGAGTATAATTAGCTAAGCTTGAGGATTAGGAGCACTTGGAAAGAAGCTACAACGCATAAGGATCGTATGGATATGTCATAGTACGAGTTTGAGCGAAAAGAAAGTGGAAAATCATTAGAAGAAATGTGAAAAAGGAGTCATGTCTACTCTTCTAATCATAACTTTTGATGTGCTTCTTAGAATCGAATAATTCCAGCTGATTTGGAAATATACTTGAATAGCTTTCTAACGATAGGTGGCACGCCCCGAGGAAACTTCTAGTCTAAGGAGTTATGCCTTTCGGAAGATTGCACTGTTTCTGCTGGAATATGCTACCGTACGCGCGGATCACTAATCCGCCCATTTAATGATTTGTTCAAGACTTTCCTTGTAAATTACTTTCCTAGTCATATTAGGTTATTTAATATTATTTAAATTAGGAATAACCTTTTCTCTCTCCTCCTCCCCTTCTCACGTTATTTCTTAGTTTTAGTTTTTAGGTTTAGTTTTCTTCTCTTTCTCTCTAGTTTTAGTTCTAAACCCTAGTTTTTCTTATTCTTCATTAATCCATGAGTTTAATTAGTTTCTTTCTTTGATTTCTTTCATTATGCTTTTCTTTGTAGATTTAGATTTCAATATTTATTTTATGATTGAGTAGTCTTATTTTCTAGGTTTTGGGAATCCATGTTTATATGATATCATTATTGATTGATATTTATTCATGGTTTGATTAGTTATTGATTTCTCTAATTGATTAGTGTTTTTATTGTTAATCTTGCAATCTGATCAATTGTCTGATTAAATATTGCTAATATCGAGTCATAGATCGAGAGATAGTACTCTTTAGAGGCTTACCTACAATTAGCAAATCTGATTATGTTGAGCAACCATACTAGCATATGTTGATTTGAGAGCGTTAAGACCTGATCGTAGGATTAACCTGTGCTCTAGATATCTGATTAATTGAACTATTGATGATATTTTGATAGATTATAAGTATAAACATGGTGAATCATTGCCCTAGATCTTTTTTTAGTTTGATTTTCATATTTTATTAGTTTAAACCTTAATTCTAATATATCTGATCTTGTTTAGTTTCTCTATACCTTAGAAGCTAGATTAAAACATCCATCTCTCTGTGGATTCGACCCTACTTACCCTACTACATTGTTAAAAGGTTTTGCATGAATTATTTTTTGACAGGTGTACGACAACCTATCAATGAACCATTGTGTATTCTAGCATGTGGATTATCTATCGTAAACGATGGAGGTAATATGAATACTTATTCAATATTTAGTTTTATTTAACATCTTCTTTTGTTAGTTCAATGTTGAAATGGAGATTTGGTCCTCTAAGTATTGTACTATTTCAATGTCACTATGTATAACCAGTATGTTATTGCAAAAGGTTGTTTTTTGACTTCTACGAATTATTCAAGAATCTACATACGACCTCGAACGAAGAAAGCTTCTGAATTGATTAAATGGTAATAATTAGTTTTTGTTTAGAAATTCCTTATGTCTTAAATTTTAATAAATATTCGATTGTATTGAATTTTGCACATATATTCTGCTTATCATGTTTGACACTTAGGTTTAAGGATGACCGTTTTGTAAAGGAGAAGGTGAATTTCATAAATACATGTCCATTACCAATTCAAAAAGTTTTGAACATTTCAAATGCAAAGCGAATGAAAATATCTCATTACTTAAATATAAAACATGTAAGTTCACGGCTACTTTCAATTTATATTTTGTTTATTACATAGATTAGTATCTTTGCTTTTGAGTTAAGAATACGAACATGAATAACTTTCTTATTTCAATGTTTATTAGAAACAAATATGTAGGGTTATTGGGACTATAGTCGACATCGACACACAAAGTTTCATGTTGTTTCATGGATATAGTTTATCTTTTATGGTGACTATTGAAGACAACACCGGGAGAATGAATATATTACTACAAGATAAACAAATAGAAGTAATATTCCACACTACTACATTTGAATTGATTAAGGAATTATTTCAGGTGTGTATTTGATTAATAAATTATTTAACATTTATTAAGATTTATTGATTAGAATAAGTTCAAATTATTATATTGAATTACTTACCTATAATTTTATCTTTGATATTTAAATTAGAACGAAGGCAGGAAATTTATTCGTTTCACTTTAATGTCGCGGGCAAACAGGTCGTATGTATTCATTTTAAGCCATGATGGTGGCAAATATGAATTAATGGGATATAAGGTGGAAGATATTACATATGTGCATTGGGCTGAGGAATGTGCTATGTTTTTCAAGTAAGTATTTATATTATATGTAAATATTCATTTTTTTTATCATAATAATTTAAATACATTTTTAAAGAAATTCATGTTTTTATATGTAGGTCACGCAGCGAAATTCTCAATTTTAATGCAGCCAAGCGTTTATATTCAATGTATTTTATTATTTAAAATTGCATTTTTTTAACTCAATAATAATTTTGTCAAAAGTTAAAATACAAAGTTAAACGTTTTTTTAAACACGTATGCATATCTTGACAAATTTTCGGCCAATGGATGTCACAATTTACGTGATTATAGGTTTATTTAAGGCAATTAGTATAATCACATGTAGATATTTACTCAATATCATACAATCCTAACTTAACTTAAAATGATACTACACATTCCCATTAAGGCAACATCCAACCATCAATTAGTCAATATAGGAATCAGTGACTTATAGAAGTACTTCTATTTTGACCGAAATTAATTATAGATTGGATTTTTAAAAATATAATATACGTTTTGAATTTTTTTAAACATTTTATTTGGGCGTTTTTTTATTCAAATTTTATATATAGACAAATTTTTCGGACGATATTTTTAACATTTCTCACACAACTTTTATTTCTTTTGAGTTCAATGAGATTGTGAACAAACCCTTATTTCAAACCATGAAGAAAAATTCTATCACAAGCCAACTTTACTGAACCGTCTTCCTAACGAGATAGTAATTGAGATCCTTGCACGAGTTGCCTCTCAAGCTCCATTCGATTTATTTAAAGCCAAATTAAGGTATTTTTTTTGTTCTTTTATTATATAAACTACTTGGTTTTGCTTCTTTAAAGATTTTAGATTTTTTTTAATACACAATTTCCTTAGTTGTAAGACACTTAACGATATATCTAATGAAGAAAGTGTCTTAAAACGAGTTTCCATAGAAGCCATGATTGATAACATATGGCGATTCGATACAGGAGCTAGAGATTTTTTTGAACGGTGTCTAGATTGCAATAATCTGGAGTCTCTTTTACGTAATGGAATTGTAAGTAAATAAAAACTTATACAATGGTTATACTCTGATTTTATTGATTTGTATATTGTTTTACCTAATTCTTTGGAAAATAATGTTTGTAGGTTGCAATATTCATACGCGGTCATTGGCAATGTGGATTACCACAAATACAAAAGGCATCGGACATATGACTCAAAATTGCAACTTATCTACTGTCCTTGATATTTTTATGTAATAAATAAGAAGAGCTTAAAAATAAGGGTGCATTGATGCTTATTGCTTTGATAAATGAAGTTGGTATGGAGTCTATCATAAGATTTAGGTGGAGATTTAGAAGGATGATGAACACAATATGGATAAGAAGTAGATTGAACTTGGTAAGCAAGGCACCAATATGGATAAGAAGTAGATTGAACTTGGTAAGCAAGGCACCAATTTTTTGCAAAACACAAGAAATTCACACTAATAAGTTCAGCAATTGGGAGAATGGTGATTACTATTCTTTTGCCAACAATTGGGATAAAGTGGAGTGTAAACAATGCAAGTGTTATCGAGAAGTTCAATTTTTCTTATCTTTTATGTTTTAGAGAATTATCTAATTTTTTGTCAAGTTTTAGTATTAAGTATTGTATTAAATATTCAAGTTTATAATTTGTTATGAAACAATAAAACTTATGTTTTTAAATTTTACCTTATATCTATTTAATGTTATTTTTTCGGGTTTCTTTGATCTAACCATACGTTTAACCAACAATAATTTTTTATAATTTTAAAATTAATTATTGTGAGAACGGATTAAAAACTATTATAAAAAAACAATGAAATTTGTAAAAAGAAGTTGTTAGGTTAAGAAATACAATTAATGCTACAAAAAATGGGAAATAAAATTGCAAACATTCGGCCCACTCTATTACATTGGACCCTCTTTAATGAGTTTAACAGGATTATCATGAATCTTAAAAGTACTAAAGTACTTAGAAATGTGAAATTTATAAAACTATTATAAAATAAATGTGAAATTTATAAAACTATTATAAAAGAAATTTGAAATTTATAAAGCGAGTAGTTATTTTTGCGATTAATTACACGTTTAAAAGTATTAACAATCGTTTTACGAATTTAAAAGTATTATCAAAGAAAGTTGAAATTTATATACGTAATTATTACCCAAGTATGAATATTAAAAAAAATCATATTATTCAAGTTGTCAATATTTTTTAGAAACGAATTAAAAATAAATAAAGTTAATATCAATGTACTTGCCGAATTTGTTTGTAAAAATAATTTGTTATGTTAAAAAATTATTGGGCCTAAATTGGGTCGGTTTCAAATTTGTAATTATCATTCTTATAAACTTCTTATATATTTTCATATGCACAACACATATTACATAATTCTAAATATCATCGGTTATTAAAATTTTAGAAGTTGACGAATAAATCATCATGAATAGGCTAAATTTAGAAAAGTCTACATTATTTAACCGTCTTCCTCATGATATCATAATAGATATTCTTGGACGTGTAGCTGCCGACTCTCATTTGGATTTATTTAACTGTAAACTAAGGTATGTTATTTTGTAACTATTAACAACAACAATTATGATTTATTTTTTAAATATATAATGTTAAGTTATGTGAATGTTAATCAGTTGCAAGGACCTTAATATTCTTTCAAATGATGAACATATTTTCAAACGATTCTCCCTTGAGGAAATAATTTGTCTAAGATGTCGATTTGATCGCCATGCTTCATTTTTTTAATCGGTGCCTAGAGTGCAACAATCCTGATGCTCTTCTACGGTTCGGAATGGTGAGTAAATTTTTTATTTTTCACTTTAATTTGTTAAGAATTTTGTTTTAGTTTTGATAATAATTTTCAATGGCTATTTTATTTTTTAAAAAGACTGTTCAATTGTTTTGTTATGTAAATTGTTTATTTTACGTTCTCAGGTTCAAATATTTACTAATAATAAGTGGAAGGATGGTTTGACACACATTGAAAAAGCTTCAAGTTTCTTTGCCGCCCTCCTAAGCCCCCGCACATGCCCCCCCACCTTGCACAACCCCCTCCCCTTCCCCCACTTGCCCCCCTCCCTCCCCGCACACCCCTCCCTCCCCCCACCGCCGCCGACCCTCCCCCGCACACAGACCCTCCCCCACTCTGCCCCCTCCCCTCCCCCCGCACACGGACCCTCCCCCCACTGCTGCGCCCTCCCCCACCCTGCCCCTCCCCTCCCCGCACGCCCCTCCTCCCCCCCGCTGCTGCCGGTCCTCCGCCCCGCACATGCACCCTCCCCCACCGCCGCCAACCCTCCCCGCACACCCCCCCTCCCCCTCCCCTCCCCCACTCGCTAGCCCTCCCCCATGCACACCCCTCCCCTTGCACACAGTTACATACTAATAAGTTAGGAGTTAGATCAACAAAAATAAAATAAAATGACTCGATAAGTACGAATTGGACACGAAAAGGCAAAAATAGACCTAAAATGCCTTTTCGTTCCCAAAATGCAACCAACAACAAATGCAAGCCTAAAACTCTACACAATATTTACATTATACCTCATATAATCATGTTCAAAAATAATTTGGGGTTAAATGACTCTATAAGTACGATTTGGAAGCGAAAAGGCAAAACTAGGCCTAAAATGACCTTTTCGTTCCCGAAATGCAACCAACAACAAATGCAAGCCTAAAACTCTACACAATTGTTACATTATACCTCATATAATCATGTTCAAAAAGAATTTGGGTTTAAATGACTCGATTAGTACGATTTGGAAGCGAAAAGGCTAAAATAGGCCTAAAATGCCTTTTCGTTCCCGAAATGCAACCAACAACAAATGCAAGCCTAAAACTCAACACAATAGTTACATTATACCTCATATAATCATGTTCAACAAGAATTTGGGTTTAAATAATTCGATTAGTACGATTTGGAAGCGAAAAAGGCAAAACTAGGCCTAAAATGACCTTTTCGTTCCCGAAATGCAACCAACAACAAATCACTAGAGGAAAAAAGCCCAAGGGCTATGGTCAAAAGGGGCCCAAGGGCTGCGTTTTTTGACCGCAGCCATTGGACTAGCAGCCCTTGGCATTTAGGAAGGGCTGCGGTTAAAAAACCGCAGCCCTTAGCGTGTTAAGGGCTGCGGTCAGGGCAAAAACCGCAGCCCTTGGTGGGTTAAGGGCCGGTTAAGGGCCAAAACCGCGACCCTTGGTGAGTTAAGGGCTGCGGTTTTGGCCCTTAACCGCAGCCCTTAACCCACAAAGGGCTGCGGTTTTTGCCCAAACCGCAGTTCTTGTGACCCAAAAAAAAAAATTTTTTTTTTTTTCTTTTTGCATTTTTTTGTCCTAAATGTTCCCAAACAATTATATATATATAAAAGGATCATTTTTCATTACAAATTATGTTTTTTACACAAATATAGAGAAAATAATAACTGAATTACATTAGTTCGAGATTGCCCTCGATTGTTCGAATTGCAATATATAAGCAGGATCACAAATATCAGAAAATAAACTAACCAAAGAACAGCCATGAAGGCAATACAACAACTCCACCAAGACTAGCATCCGAATCCCTCAAAACCTGACAAATAAAACCAAAATGGAAAAAGCAATTGATTCCATGAGAATGTGTTACAACATGAACATGAAGTGAGTAGGTTTAATTTTTGGCAGGAATAGGATCGCAACTTCAAATTGAGAGTGAAGATCATCCCTTGTCATATTAATACTAATAAATGGAAAAAGCTAGTGACTAGTGGCATAGATATATCATATATCCATCAAGATTTATCTAAGTAAACATAATAAAGGAAAAGGAAAAGGAAAAGAATACCCAGGGGCAGCAGCATTATAAAGCATCATGATCAAATCGCCATCGCAAACACCGAGTCCATTGAGCTTCTCATGGTTTTTCATCTCCTTGCCATTGTACAACAACTGTTGCAGCTGCAGCGACACCCCACTCTGCCTCCCAGAAATCCAAACTCACTGTTAATAATACTACCATAGTTATAGGTATAGGAATAGGTATTGCATTATAGAATTAGCTATTGCTATTGCTATTGCTATTGCTATTGCTATTGCTATTGCTATTGCTATTGCTATTGCTATTGCTATTGCTATTGCTATTGCTATTGCTATTGCTATTGCTATTGCTATTGCTATTGCTATTGCTATTGCTATTGCTATTGCTATTGCTATTGCTATTGCTATTGGTATTGGTATTGGTATTGGTATTGGTATTGGTATTGCATTAATAAAAATAAGATAGGAATTGCATTAATAAAAATAAAATAATAACTAAAAGATTGGAGATTTTTAACCTCCACTTCAAGCAAAGCCTTGACATTTTCGACGTGCAGGATTTGATCATTATCCATCAGAAATCAGAAATTTGCTGTATAGACTAAAGTGCAAACCGGTATAACTTTACATGTGACACACATTTAATGTTAGTTTAGAAGACAGTACACAACTTCAAATATATTCCCCAAAATTCAAAGTCCAAGCTCAACTGACAATGGCAGAAGCAGCTGCTTCCTTGCTGCCTCCATATAACATTCCTGCAAAGATCCCCATGACAGTCGCTGTTCCCTCATTAACAGTCCCATCTACTTTTGGAGTTCCCTAAATTAACCGAAAACTGATGTTACAACAAAAACACGAGACAAAAACACGAGCTGTAAAATTACGAACAACACATATTCTCAAACCCAATGAGCTCAAACCCAAGAAAACATCCAGTTACACGATGAACATAAGCCTGAAGCAGGAAGAAAGGCTTGGAATATGCACAAGATAATATATACCCGAGGATACTACATGACACATATAACTCAACCATCTAAAAAAGAACAAGTCAACAAGCAGCAGATTATTCAGAGTTTAAAAAACACCAGTATAGATGATTATAACCGACATCCACAAGATAACAAAACAAACCTTCACATAAAAAAAAAAAGTGCCAAAAAACTACAATAAAAAAGATCAAATGACATTAGCACAGAGCTGAAGAAGAATATTTAACACACCAATACTCAACATCCTCAGCATTCTATGCCAAACAAATAACAACAATATACACATAACCACAAAAAGGACTACAATAAATACATTAATACAGAGAACCAAACCTAGGCTAGTGCAAACTTGAAAGAGAAAGAGAAACTCACATTGTGCATGAAATAAACGCTTGTTTCTTACTATACAACTAGATCCAGCAAATCAACATTATGCATACAAGAAATTGTGAGCCAACTGACTAATACCTAACTCCATATAATTTCTCAAAAGCAGCAGAAGTCTTACATAGGAACACCAGCAGATACGAAACCTAAATCCTATTGTTACTTCACCATTCGCACCAAAAGAACTGGCATATCAAACAAACAGACGTATTGACTACAGGAAATTTGACATGGCAATGCTATTAGTGATTCCATATTATAAAAAAAGATCATAAAAAAAAAGAGAAACAAGGGTGATGCAGGAAAGAAGGGTTAGAAACTCCCGAGTCGCTAACCTAACCATCGGGACTACAGGCTACTCCTTCAACATTAGGAATCAACTGCCAAAGTGAGGATTTTGCAGAGGTAGCTTAGCAATTACATTGAGGAACACAGCAAACAAAATTCAACACCAAATTCAACAACCAAATATATTAAAATTTTACACCTCAGCCTCAGGAGACATAGCAACATCATCATGTCCATAATCAACAATGCTAGGCTTATCTCTCCTCTGTCTCAACGCATCCAAATCGACACAAAAAAATAGACATAACTCAAACTCAATCATACAAAATCGAATTCAATCAATAGAATCGGTAAAAAATAAAGCTAAAATTAAACACTGAATTGTATAATCATAAATCATGGTTAATTAATATAAAAAAGAAAAAGAGGAAATGAAGGACAAACTCGAGCAAGGAATGGAGTAGAAGGCGACGACGAAAAAGACGGTGGAGAAGAGCGGAGGCGAGATGAGAAGGGAGACGTTGAAGAGATCTCACACGCTGCTGTCAACTTCTTGAACCACCAAGCAGCAAGACCGGCGCACCACCAAGCAGAGGCTGAGGCAGTAGCAACAAGACCGGCGTACCACCAGCAGAACAGGAGAGAGAAAACTTCTTGAACAGCCACGAAGAGAGAGAATGTAGAAGAGCCCTCGCCGGTAAACCACCAACGGTTAGGAACCCTCGCCGGAGAAATGCTGGTGTCATCTTATCTTCGTTGCACTTGAATTTTCGTAAACCCTAGATAGAGATAGAGAGGGACTGGGGGACTGGGGGGAGGGGGGAAGCGCTCGGTGCTTGTTCGCAGGCGTCGCCGGTTGAGCGTCACTGGCACCGAAGAGGAGAGAGGAAGTGAGAGGTTAGAGAGAGAGGGAGGGGTGAGACGGTGAGAGATTTAGAAATTTAGGTTAGTCAATTTGTGCGTGGGAACAAATTGAATGGGTGAATTCCATATTTGGGCTCTCAAGGGCTGCGGTTAGCCCTAAAACCGCAGCCCTTTATGTTTAAGGGCTGCGGTTTTGGGCTAACCGCAGCCCTTCACATTAAGGGCTGCGGTTTTCAATAGACCGCAGCCCTTGCACTGCAGCCCTTGGGCTTTTTTCCTCTAGTGACTGCAAGCCTAAAACTCTACACAATAGTTACAAATTGGAGAAATTACACATACCTGAGTTTATGTCTCATGATTTATTGACCTTCCGCCGTTTCTTAGGATCCTCAAGTACATGTATCCTTTTCGTGTGATCTACACGCATATAGTTCTCCGACATATTCACATCATCTTCCACACTATTTTCAGGATAGGTAAAAGGGGGGAGGTCCTCAAATGCATCATATTCTTCCTCATTATCATCATCACCAATACCGAGGATACTCCTTTTACCAGGTACAACAATTGACCACTTATTATCAGCAGGATCAGTTACAAAAAATACTTGCTTAACTTGTGATGCAATTACAAATGGTTCCTCAGTTTCACGTAGACGACTAAGGTCAACAAGAGTGAATCCGCAAGGATCATCTTTTCTTACGCAACGTCGATTATCGTCAACCCACTTGCAACACAAGAGGTAAATATTAAAAGTACAGTAGTCCAGCTCCCATATTTCTTGTATTCGCCCATAATAATTGCTTTCAGCATGTATAAGCGACTTATCCTTCGAGCTTGCGTATTGTGTAGATGACGCCACAAGTGAAACACCACTATTTTGTTGCGATGTTGACTTCAGATCTTGACGCTCAGTCCAAAACGTATACCCATTAATATCATAACCCTCATAAGAGCGTACAGCTTCACGAGGACCAAATGCTAACCACTTGACTGTTTCAGGAACACTTTCATCCAAATCATTCACTACTCGTTTATGAAACCAATCAATGAAAGTCTTGTTATGCATTTGCGTCAATGCCCTAACTCCTTTTCCAGGATTGCTAACACGTAATTCCTCCATATGTTCATTTAAATAAGGATGGACAGCTGCTACGTGATGCAATACAAATAAGTGAGCTTGTTTACACTTTTCTACGGAAGGTGTGATCAATTTTGAACCAATTGTACCCTTGCCCTCAAGTCTGCCCTCGTGTCGGGATGTCGGAAGTCCAACAGGATCAACACTAGCAAAATACTCAGCCACAAAATTGCGATCTCTTCACCTCAACACCCTTGAATTATACTACCTTCTCGGTTGTGCGGGATTCCGAACTTTATCCTTCAAAGTGCCCATATATCTCTCAAAAGGATAACACCACCTCAAAAACACTGGACCACACAGCTTAATTTCTCGAACTAGATGGACAATGAGATGGACCATAATGTCAAAGAATGCGGGGCGGAAAAACATCTCAAATTTGCATAGAGTTTCAACTACTCTGGCCTGCAAGGAATCGAGGGTCGACGGTTCTAGGACTTTGCTGCATATTGTATGGCACTAGTAGAATAAATGCTTATTGCTGCGGTGGTATTGCTGCGGTTTTACCCATACGCAGCAATATATCACCTAAAAAGAAAAGGTAAAATATAAATAACCGCAGCAATATAGTTCCAACGGAAATTTTTTGAAAAAAGTTGACTATTTGACCAACCATATTGCTGCGGTTTCTACTGAAAACCGCAGCAATAGATGTCAACGGGAGATTTTCAAAATTGTTTGACCAATTTGACCAAAATATATTGCTGCGGTTTATTTAAAAAACCGCAGCAATAGATTAAAATATTAATATTTTAATCTATTGCTGCGGTTTTTTAAATAAACCGCAGCAATAACAACGAAACCCTAAATCTAACATAAGTTGGGCGCGCCTCCCTCCAGTCTTATTTCTCCCTCTCACATCTCACACACTCCTAACTCCCTCTCTCTCATTCATTCGGCCTCTCCAGTCTTTTCTCTCTCATTCTCGCCGACCTCACCGTGCTCTCACTTCACTCGGCCTCTCCTGCTCTCACCTCGTCTCCTACCTCACCTCACCGTCGTCTCCTACCTCACCGTCGTCTCTCTTCAAATCACAACTGACAGTCACCGTCGTCTCTCCATCACCGTCGTCGTCAGAATAGCACCCCTCGCCGTCGCCCTCGCCCTCGCCTCATTCTCCATCCCTCTCAGTCGCCTCTCTCGCGTGCCGCCGTGGAGTTCTTCACTCTCACACTCACTCCTTCTCTCCCATTCACTCTGAAGACGAGTTTTCCACAGGTTCGAATTTCGTTCTTATTTTTTACGAGTTTTCATTTTCAAATCTAAATTTTTGTTTTCTGATTTTCAGATCTGAATTTTGTTTTATGATTTTCAGTTCTATGGTTATTAGTTTATCAAGATCCTTCAACTTGTGTGACGATTTTCTCGCGATTTTCCGGCGAGTTTCCGGCGGGTAAACCACGAGTGGTTCGTCTATCCGCGAGTTTCCGGCGAATTTTTTGATTTGGTTTTGAATGTGGATCTGAATTCGTGAATGTTAATAGTTTTTTTTTTCATTTTTGTATGTAATTAGTTTCACTTTTTTCTTTAGTTGTAGTTTCATTTCCTCATTAGGTTATTTAATTTTTTTTATTTCATTTTTCAAATATTGTATTTTTTTTATTTTCATTGTTTTTGATTTTTTACTCAATGCATGAGTGTTGCACTAGTTCGTTTTAGTTGCTTTTGGTTTTAGTTGCATTATAAGTTTATAACACTGAAAATAGTATGAACTTTTAAATTTCAATTTTTTTTTTTTAAAAAGGTGCACCTATTGCTGCGGTTTTGGGAAGAAACAGCAGCAATAGACCTGTTTTTTTTAATATAAAAAAATACCTATTGCTGCGGTTTTGGGAAGAAACCGCAGCAATATACATATTTTTTTAATATAAAAAAAATCCTATTGCTGCGGTTTTAGTAAGAAACCGCAGCAATAAGTTGGCATATTGCTGCGGTTAAAAACCGCAGCAATAGGTTAATTACTTATTGTTGCGCCCTGAATTGCTGCGCGGCCAAAACCGCCGCAATAGGCCACTTAATGACCGCAGCAATAAGCAATTATTCTACTAGTGTGGAAAAATGAACAAAGTTCTGTAATGGTGTGCCTCACATGCTTTGGAAGTATCCCACGAATTGCAATCGGTTAGAATACTTGCATCATGACATGACAATCGTGATATTTCATACTCGATAACTTCAACTCACCATTTAAGGTAACAAATCGCTTCATATTCGATGAGTAGCCAGTTGGGACCTTAATCCCATACAATGACTCGCAAAAAATCCGTTTCTCGCACGCGACATCGTGTAAGCAAGCTGGTGGCAAATAATTCTTCTCCGAATCCTCCACCTTCTTTTTACTTTTCTGAGTTTCATCATCAACCCTTTCCTCCACTACTTTCTTCTTCCTTCCGTCCCTTTTCTGAGCCCACAACTCTGGTCGAAGCCCCTGTTTTTCCAAGTAAAGTCGTGACGCCTTAACATCTTTTGTCTTGCCCGGAATATTCATAAGTGTCGCAAGAATAGCTTCACAAACATTCTTCTCTATGTGCATGACATCCAAACAATGTCTGACCTTTAGATCTTTCCAATATGGGAGTTTCCAAAAAATGGACTCCTTTTTCCATAATCCTATTCCTATAGGTCGATCAACCTCACTAGCAGGTTTACCAAAGATTGTTTCAATTCCCTTCACCTGATTATAAACTTCAGTACGAGTTAATGGTCTACGAGCAACTTCTTCTTCAACCGTCCCATCGAATGCCTTCTTCTTAAACCGATAGGGATGGTCGCGTCTGAGGAGCCTTCGTGTGCGCATATACACATGTTTGCATCCCTTAAGGTGTGTAGATTTCATGTCATCTACACAAATCGGGCAGGGTTGTTTTCCTCTCGTCTTATACCTAGATAAGTTCCCATAAGCTGGATAATCGTTCATAGTACAAAAAAGCATGGCACGCAGAGTGAACATCTCATTAGCATACGCATCAAATACTAACACTCCTTCGTTCCACATCTTCTGTAAATCTACAACAAGCGGCTGGAGGTATACATCAATGTCATTTCCAGGTTGTTTGGGCCCCGATATAAGAAGCGACAGCATCATGTACTTGCGTTTCATGCACAACCAAGGAGGCAAGTTATAAACCACTAAAACTACTGGCCATGTACTATGCTGCGAACTGAGATTGCCAAAAGGGTTCATGCCATCCGTACATAATCCAAGCCTCAGATTCCTATCCTCATTACCAAATGCCCTATGCACCCTGTTGATACTTTTCCACTCGGGCGAATCGCCAGGATGCTTGAAAGCGACCGTCTTTCTTCCTACGATCCGCATGCCACCTCAAATTCTTCGCATCTCCTTTAATCGAGAACATGCGCTTAAATCTAGGTATTATGGGTAGATACCACAACACCTTAGCTGGTGGTCCTTCACTACCTCCAGCTCCTTCACGCTTGTACCTCGACAATCCACAACGTGGACACTCATGTAAATGCTCATACTCATTACGATAAAGCACATAATCGTTAAGACAAGCATGTATCCGCTCGTACTCTAAACCGAAAGGACACATCAGTTTCTTCGCATAATAGTACGACTTTGGCAGTTCATTTCCA
Organism: Beta corolliflora; assembly: GCA_947648045.1. Lineage (NCBI taxonomy): Eukaryota > Viridiplantae > Streptophyta > Magnoliopsida > Caryophyllales > Amaranthaceae > Beta > Beta corolliflora. The sequence continues at coordinate 29,513 of CANSZD010000236.1, forward strand.
TCAGGGAGCATATCAGCTAAAATTTCCAACAACGATGTGAAACTAGAGTCCGTCCAACCAACTTTCGACTTAATGTTGAACAGTGTTATCACCGCGGAAAGTTTGGTGTACTTTGTACAACCTGGATACAACGGCTTTTCAGCAGCCTCAGACATAGACTCAAAAATACGAGGTCGTTTACACGACTGATCTTCAACCTCGTGTATCATCTCGTCTACCCGATCCCTATCATCATCTGCAAACTCATCATCCCAATTCTCATTCCCGAACTCATCATCCCAATTCTCTAAATCCTTCTTTTCTTCACATACATCGTTCATTACTCTAGAGCTTCCTATATACTTCCCCTGCTCACCATGCCAAACCCATACGTGGTATTGAGGCCTAAACCCACGGCGAAAGACATGCTCCCTAACCACATGTATACTACTAATCTTGCTCACATTTCTACAATCGAAACAAGGACAATAAAAGTCGACTGCTCCAGAGGATGTTTGATATTGTAATGCAGTTGTACAGAATTCCAAGACCCCTTTCACAAACTCAATCGATTCACGACTACCATACATCCAAGTACGATCCATCTCATTCAAGAAGACCTCTAATAATTAAACACAACCATTCATTATAATGCATCAATCATTATTTAAGTACATACACTCACATATTCAAATCACACACGTATAGAGCAATCTAAGATAGTGACATGTTCAATTGTATGCATGCAGCCGAAGGTCCTTATCACTCCAACCTAACCCATCCTTGGACGTCTAATCTCACTAGTGAATATATGCCAACTTTTCAATTCTAAGGAAAATCCGCAAGCATTTCCCTCTGAGTTCTCCAAGTACACAATGTAGATAATTGCTTATCTACATATGTACCTGAGAACAATGTAGAGAAACGATAAGCCAAGAATTTCCTCGATTGAAAAGAAGACACACATTCACCACCTAAGTGAGATCAAACGTCCAAGAACGATCCCAAACGGGACTATTCAAGACTTACTCCTAATGAGTCGGTCTTGAACGGGTATCTAGGCATATGATGACGATTCAAACAACTTATAGATTTCATAGCTAAATTACATTGCGTTTTCATACAATCTCATATCAAGAAATATACATACACTACACAAACCCTCCGAAATTCCCATCAGCTGGTACGAATTGGACACGAAAGGCGAAAATAGGCCTAAAATGACCCGAGAATCAGGTCACATGGCAATGGAATGCCCATCATTGGTAGCGGCAGAGATAGTGGGAAATGTTACAAATGTGGAGAACATTCCATTGCCATGTGACCTCACTCTCCACATTTGTAACACGGTCCCCACCACCACCACCACTCGCCCCCGCCGCACTCCCTCATTGCCATGTAGGCGTAAAATGACCATTAATTTTCGTTTCGAAATTCAACCAACAACAGATGGAAGCCTAAAAATCTACACAATAGTTACATTATACCTAAGCCCTCCCCACCCCCCCTGTCCGGCCTCCCCAACCCTCCCCCACCCCCGCCACCCCTTCCCACCCCCCCGGCATCCACGGTCCTCCCCAACCCCCGTCCAAGATCCCCCACCCTCCTCCACCCCCCGACACGCCTCCCCCACCCATTCCCGCCCCCCCCCACCCCCGTCCAGCCTCCCCAACCCTCCCCCACCCCCTCGTCGCCCCTCCCCCACCCCCGGCCAACATCCACAGTCCTCCCCACCCCTCGCCGCTCCCCCCCACCCACCGCCTAGCACCCCCCCCCCTACCCACCCTCCTCCAGCCTCCCCCACCCCCTACAATCACATATTCAGCTAATACAAGCACATTTTACAACAAAAAATAGAAGTTGATTTCAAAATCCAATGAAATTAAACAAAAATTAGAGAAATGTAAAAGAGGAGAGAGTGTGAGAGGGGATTTACCGAAAGAGAGTGAGAGAAGGGATGATCCACAAACAATGCAGTGCGCAAGGTGGTGCAGCTGTGCGTGGTGGTGGCGTCAATGCAGTGGAGGGCAGGGCACTGGTGGTGGCGTCAATGCAGTTGGTTCGTCGTCGTGGCGGTGGTGTGTGAAATGAGTGGTGGTGGTGGAGATAGGGTTTCGCGCTGGTGGTGAGAGAGTGAGAGTGAATTTGGCTAAGGGAGGGAAATTGAAATGGGGGCACTTGTGTATGCGCGCAAAATGCATATCAAAAAAAATTGGAAGTGAAGGGTCTGCGTTCTTTTAAAAACCGCGACCCTTCGTTTATGAAGGGCTGCGGTTTTTGGGATAATCGCAGCCCTTCACTAATAGTCTTTGCGGTTAGCCTCAAACCGCTGACCCTCTTCATCTGATTTGAAGGGCTGCGATTTCTTGTTAACCGCAGCCCTTCAGTAAAAGGGCTGCGGTTTCCTTTAAAACCGCAGCCCTTCACACAAGAAGGGCTGCGTTTTAAAAAAAACGCAGCCCTTCCAGCGCAGCCCTTCCTTTTTTTCCCCCTAGTGTTATAAAATTGATGTGAACTATTCATCCCATATTTCTGAATGCGAAGACTTAGGAATTGATGAGCATGGATTGACTATTGTTCCATTTGATGATATTTTATCAGAGAAAGATTCTGATATGTTTTTGATAGGTATTTAAAATAAACGACACTCAATGATATAGTTAAGAAATTATTAAAATAACAATTAATATCATAAATATTGTTTCAAATTTGTAGATTTTATTAGAGAGGTCAACTCATATACAAATTTACAAGAAAATGCTAATTCGAAGTTGATGACACTTGAACTCATGGATTTAGAGTAAGTTACTATATGCTTATATTTATAGTTAAGTTGATATAAGTGAAATTTGTGATATATTTTAAACATTTAGTTTTTGTAATCGGTTTTTAATTAATTATAGGAACAAACCCTTGACTTTCGTGTTGTGGGGTGATTATGCCGATCAGTTCAATGAATACATAAGAAATATTGATGATGGATTGAATATAGTTGTTACTGGACAACTAATAAAGCGTATTCAATATCAAGGCATGTATCAATTTCTAATATATATTTACTGTTTTATTTAATTCCTCTATATGTTCGTTGCATAAATAATGCCTTTTGTATAATCTTAATAGGTGATATTCGTGTTAACACAATACGCAATGCAAGCAAGATATTCATCAATTCTGAAATTCCTGAGATTATTGAGTTCAAAAAAGGTATTTCATTGTTTTTCTTTTTTTGTTACTTTTAAATTTAAATATAAAATCGAAGTTAAAAAATTTAAAAGTACAATTTTTTTTGTTAATTTTACTTTTTGTTTACAGTTAAAAGGCATAACTTAATTAAACGAAGTAAAAATAAATCAATTAAATATTTACTTATACCGAATGTGTGTGTAAAAAAAAAGTTGAAATGTAAAGAAATTTAAATTAACCATACAAAAAATCGGAAATATTACATTCGGACCACTTGATTTTGCTTTTTATGACCCAATCGGAGAAATTGAAAAGTAGTGAAGATAATTCGATTCAATTATCATGATTATAAAAATTTATTGGTAAAACCATGCAATTAAAACTAAAATACATTACATTCGGACCACTTGGTTTGCTTTTTATTACCCAATTGAAGTAGTTAAAACCTATATATTATGGATCCTCTAAGTAAGGTATATGGGCCTTTCACTTTGTAGTTAAGGATATCATTTTGAATAATGCTCTTTTTATTACCTCCTAAAATGTTGGACGAACTACATTATGATCAATTATATCATTTGATGGACAGTGTGTTCATTTTATTTTGAATGTTATATGTATTATAATACTTATGCTAAAAAAGTAACACTTTTTTTTTGTAATACGGAAATTGACATATATTTACTTATATGATATTTGTTTTACTCTTTTAATAGGAAAAGTGAGGGGGGATCGCAATTAATTTCAGCACGACCGAGTGAGATATCAACCGAGACTAATGAATTTCTAAAACAGGATACAATTAAATACATCTATGACCATCTATCATGTGAACAAGTATACCTCCCTAATGGTTAATATTTGCTTTTCACTTATTATTTTATATATACTACTTTTCTAAATTTGTAACTGGCGGGGCGCGGATGTGTCGTTGTGCACCGCACCCGGCCAAAGATAAAATTTCTCCTACTCTCTTTTACACTAAGCTAGTATAATGGAAGTAGGGGTCGTATCCACAGGGAAACAGAGACGAGTTTAATACTTAGCGGGATTCAAAACCTAGATTAAGCTAAGGGTCGAGAAACCTAATAACAAGGAGGGTTTCAAGTAGATTATAAATAAACTACAACTAACTAACAAATAAATAAAATGAGAAATCAATATGGAAAGATCTTGAATCCGATTAACATCCACTTCAATTCATTATCGATCCTTGAACCTCAACTCTAATTATTTCCATAATTATCTATTGCTGAGAATTAATCTCGCATTCTCCTTATTCTTAGTTGAATAGCACGATCGGCGTGACTATAAAACCCTAACTAAAGGATAACCTAGTCCGATAGCGTCTAAGTTCAATCCAATAGCAAAGCAATAAACACGAGAGAACCAACGGACCCGCTAACGTCATACAAGCGATAAACATTCAACAGTTGATTCAATTTCCCCAAGAAATAACCAAGACGATCTGCATCTAAGTTACTTCCTAGTTTGCTACCAATTGATAAAAGAATAAAACAATCTGATTCTATTCTTAAATCTAGCATTAGATTAATTACACAATCAAACTAGTAACGTTCCTAGCATAATTATGCAAAAATCATAGAAAGCAAGCATAGAAATTAAACCATAATCAAAGAAACTAAATAGAGAGGAAAGATCTCACAATAATGCTTGAAGCTCCATATTAATCTCGTTCAAGAACGGTTCAAGCTACAATCGGCATAGCATAAGCCAATCCCATAGTTGAAATCTCCTAAAACTAAACTAGAAAATGAAAACTAAAAAGAGAAGACAACAAGAGAGGAGTGGAGTTTTGGAGACTCCCTCCCCTTGTGGCTACAATTACACCGACCTAGGGGTCGCGAGGTGCGAAGTAACTCGCGAGGTGCGATGAGCTACTGCCTCCAAAACACGCTGAAGAGTTGGGCAGGCCAAGGAAGTCGCGAGGTGCGAAGGACCTCGCGAGTCGCGAGCAAGCAGGTCGCGAGGTGCGACCTAGCTCACGAGGTGCGACTTACTGGGCGTGCGATGCGAGAGCGCTGGGCGAGCATGCGCGAGAGCTGGACGAGCATGCGCGAGAGCTGCTGTGCTGGCTGTGCGAGCTTGCGATGCTGGGCGATGATGCTGGCTGCTCGGTAGGCTTGGTGCTATGCTCGGCTACGGCTTGCGGCGATGCTTGATTGGAACATGTGGCGACGCTTGGCAAGTATAACGATGCTGAGTCGTTCCAAACACTAATGCTTCTAGGAGCTCGGAACTTACAACTTTAACTATAATTAATATACAAAATTCCGAACTTCCGCTAAGAGCTAAATAAAACGCAAACGTTAACAATTATGATCAAGACCCTTAGCAAAAAGCACCCAAAATATAATATAAACACCGTATAACTTGAGCGTATCAGTAACTATTATGTTTTGTTCTTTAGCCTGGAATATGTGTATGTCTTGGTACCATTGAAGACATTGACACAAACTTTAGTTGGTATTATGAGTCGTGCAAGATATGTGATACTGGAGTAAAAAAAGATGATGACATCATACGATGCAAAAAGTGTGATAAGGTTTTAAAGACAACCATTCCACAGTAAAGTATATATATTTTTTATATAATATAAAATAGTTTAATTTTTGTTCATATAGCTATTTAGTTACAAATAAATAAGCATGAATGATTTGTATATTTTACAGGTTTAGAGTTAAGATTATCGTATCTGACTCTACGGATGATGCTACATTCGTTCTTTTTGACAATGAAATGTTGAAGTTAGTTGGAAAATCAGCTTGTGACTTATTAGAATTTCAAATTAAGGTATATAGATATTAAAGTTTCCAAATTATGCAAAAAAAAATTATAATCTTTTTAATTTTTTAAATTGACATACAATATTTTTCTATTATTGTAATCTTTAATAGAAAGGTGATAAGGATGGATTCCCCGAAGATTTTTCAACAATGCTTGGAAAGAGATTACTTTTTAAAGTGCAAATCCCTCATCCTAACAATGTTGTTGGAACTAAAAACTTTAAAGTTCTTACCACTACGGACGATCAAAGCACTATAGACAAGTGGATGGGGATGTACATGAGGTTAGAGGTATGTTATATTTTTTGTAAGAAGTATTTTTTAACTTTAGTCTTTTCAAATTTTTGTATTTATTATCTTCCTCTTTTCATTTTCTTTTAGACTAATAACCAAAATATAATACAGGATGATATCGTTAAAAAACTGCAAAATGATCTAGAGAGTGTGAAGGAAGTCTCTTTTGGAAAGGTGATATTACGGTTTATGAAGTTTATTTATATTTTGAAAGACCTATAATTTGTTTTATAAATTGTTACTAATCCTTAACTATATTTGTTATTTTATTATATGACACTAATGTGAGTCAAGATGAAGCAACTTCAATTACACCTTGATAGGGTCGTTGACTACCAAAAATAATACCTAAATACCTAACTAGTATAGTCGGGCAAGTAGGGTCGAACCACTCAGGAAGGACGAATTAATTCACTAAATGAATTAAGTTCACTATTACTAACAAGGTTAAAATATGGGTTGAATGATTGACTAAACTAAACAAAATAATTAAACTGACTAATAAGAACACAATGAAATCGAATTGATTAAAACTATATAACTAAAACCTAGGGGCGAGGGATCCACTATGCAACAATCATGATTCAGGTGACAATAATCAGGATGGGAATGAATTTAGGTAAACGGAATTGTACTGCTCTCGCTAATAAAATCCCACAATTAACTACAAAATTGGCTCTCGCGTTAAGTAATTAAAGGCTCGATTGATATTAAACTTACACTCAACTCGCAGCTCTCGCATCTAAAGTCGAATGAATTAAACTTGCAAAACTAGTTGGCCAGACTAAAATTGCAATCACTACAAAGCATATCAATCAAATTTACCAAGACAAACCAAGTTTAAACCCTAAAAACTAACAAGAATCATGATTATAGCATAGTTTCACCAAGCCCTAGAAGAAAATCTACTCACTATTCATAATTAAATCAACAAAAACAATAACAATAAAAACCCTAAAATTCATGATTGAGACATAGAGAAATTGATACTAGCAATCAACAATAATAGTAATCAAAAGCAATGAACAAAACAAATAAAGAATAAATCAATGGAGAATACCTTGAGAACTTGAAATCAATGGAGAATTGCAAAAGTTAGGGTTTGAAGGAAGAAGAAAGAGGGGAAAAACTATTGTGATTCAGCAATAAAAAAAAAGTATGAAGGAGAGTGAATATCTCTTTTAGTTTTCCTATTTATATTTTCTAAACAAACTCCCTAATTAAAGATTAAAAATAAAATAAAAACAAGGAGCAATGAAGAGGAGACTCTAAATCACACATGACAGCAGGTTGCTCGACCATTGGGCGCTGGACAGCCATTGGACGAGGCAGTAGCAGCCGTTGCAAAGCAACCAAAGTCATCGGGCGCTGGTTCGCTTCCTGAACCGCTGGGTCAACTTTGACGGGCCGTAACTTGAGCTACAGACATCGTATGGAGGCATATGACCTACCGTTACGAAGCTCTTCGAGTCTGGTTTCCAATGCAACTTGAATCGCATTAATCCGATAAGTACATCTTGAGATATTACCAAAATAGTGCAAGGTGGTCAAACTGATCTTTCGTAAACAATGTTATTTCTTCAATTCTAGCTCATATTAACCCCAATAAGCTATGCCATTACCCTTATGAATGTTAACTAAACTTCAGATGATGTAAATCTTCGTATAGAACATCCATCATCACCAACTCTCCTTCTACAATCATCCACTTCGTGTCATCTTGCTCCGAAAGCTTCCAAATAGCTATAAAACTACCTGAAAAGTTAAGAAACACAAACGAAGCGTAATAGAGCACAAAATGGATAATTAGTGCAGTTAATGCCTAAAATGCAACTATATGGACTAATATGCAACTAAATATGCAACTAAAATATGCCTAAAAACTCTATATGAAAGTGACTCATCAAACTCCCCAAGCTAAACTGTTGCTTGTCCTCAAGCAACAGATACAAGGTTCTGAAAACATAAGTATGCTTCACCCTATAAAAGCAACATCGCAAAGCACTTGTGATCACATCCTCTCAATCAAAGCATCCAAATGATTCAATGCCTATCCAAGAGTAAAAAACATCCAAGAGAAACCAAGCCTTATTATATAAAAAGAACTAGGAATCAAGGAAAGAGTTCTCACCGGTGGCACTCCTCTCTTTGTGGCGAGTATAAGATAAACTCGATCGCTCTCCGCCCACAAATATGCATAAGATGTGCATATGAATCAATTTTTGTAGCCTAAGTTACTAAAAAGACACCATCCCATCTCACCAACACTCATGTGTTTGAAATGGTAAAAATAGCACTCAACCTACAAAAGTCGACTCGAAATGCAACACATACTCCTTAATCTTGGCAAGATATTAAATCTAGAAGACACATATAAAAGCATGATTATCAAGAAGGTCTTTATTAAGCTTGAAATGGGGCTTAGGTCAAGGGTAGGATAAAATTTGGGAATATGTGAGCTAGAAGTCCATTTTAGGGGAGCAAAATCCAATAAGTAACATAGCCTAAAGATGAGGCTAAAACAACTCCAATCAACTTCAAACTCAATACTACCAAATCAACCAAACAATTGAAAAACACCACTATATCATCATCAAATTGGGATAGATTTACAACTTGCAAAGGCGAAAATGTACAACTAAATAAAAGAATTGAAACTAATTTTTGGATTTTTTGGATTTTTTTTCATTTTTTTCTTTTTTTTTTTTTTTTTTTTTTTTTGATTTTTTCGCCTTGCATAAATGTTTTTATTTGATATAGATGATGATGATACAACAAACTATTAAAGCACACTCCGATAATGAGGAAACAATCCACCCATCTCCAATAACGAGCCAAAACGACAACAACATCACTCACCAACTAACCAAAATGCTCCCCCAAGCTAGACTTGGGTTAATCAAATGAGGCCAAAAAGGTTTGTAATGTGGTTAATCATGAAAGAAATTGTATGGCTCAAAATAAGGGATCAAGTGAAAAATTTTGTCCTTTTAAATCAATGTAGCACGGCTCCTAACAAATGAGGGCCTTCTATCATGCTCATCATGCAATTATACAGCTAGCCAGACTAGTACCAAACCAAGATCGAGATCAGTGACACACCAGGAACTAAACACACAAGAAGGAAATAATAAGATAGAAATCAAAGCTCAAATCCTTACAAGTTAAACTCTTCCCTGTTCCAAACAATAGACGATAAGGCTCAGAAACTCAAGTTCAGTAATACCAAGGAATCGGAAAAGAAACCAAGAGTTTACAATGACGAGTTCCAGTAATCACAAGTTCCAAAAATTTTAACCATAGGGCACAGAGAAACATACTCAGTAAAAGAATCCAGTAGTAATTTCAAGGGAGGATGAAACACACTAATAACTAAGAAAGCAATACAATTTTTTTTTTGGTTGCAAGTAAACTCCCACTCCTAGTGAGTGGTACAAACCATACAACAATCCTAAGAAAGCAATAAAGATAAGTATCCCTCCCCCAAGCTAAATGAGACACAGTGTCCTCACTGTGCAAATGCATACAACTAGGAGAAAAGGAAATAAGAAGCTTACTCAGTACAAGCTTCGCCTACCGAAGATGGTGCAGCAGTAGCATCAATAGAGGGAGCGGTGAGACCAGAAGCTCCTATTTGATGACACAAGGAAATAACCGCAAAATCAGTTGCCTTGACTCTCCTTTCAAGGTTGTCTAGGCGATCAAGCACATCTCGAGAGAATCTAGCAAAACAATCCATGAAGAGCTGAAACTCCCTTGTGGTGACTGGGGCAGAGGGTGGAGTGCTAGGATCACAAACATGGGAGCCAGACATGGGAGAGAAGGGATGAGCAGGGCCGAAGATGGTGCGTGGATCCCGCGACACAGAAGTGCGAGCGGCGGCACATGGCTCATCAAGTGCTAGAGGTGTAGAAGATGAAGCACTCGGAGCGAACAACAGAGCACCGGGGTTGCTCAAACGGGTTGCAGGAGTAGGCAAACGAGCATAAGGAACTTTTGCAGCATCCTTTCCTTCGCCTTTGACAAACCATTCGTAGTTATGGCCACCTAGTGTCACTAACCATTTATAATTATTCTCCATTTGCCTTATATCAAGGAGGGCATATCCAGATAACATGTCAAGAGAAGATAAGTCAACTCCAAAATGCTTGGCAAAAATAGCTTGCTTCTTTTTGGTAGTCTTTGTAGTGCTCAAAGAAGTAGCTTTGGACTTGTATTTGGAAAGGTCTCTTTTGGTGGGTTTCATAATGCCAATCACGTGACAACACCAAATAAGCAACCAAAAATCACTTTTATAACGCAAGTCACCAATGTAACAAGGCACTAATCACAACAGAATTTCACCACAAATATTTATGAAATTGATCAAAATTATTAACCAACTTCACAAAGTCAATGTGTAACACTTTAGCAAATCACCACTAAACCACCCAAAGAATAATAATAATATCAATAAAGAATATTAAAATTCACTCTTCAAGAATGGATGAATGCAACTTACTCCAACTCAATCTCCTTGCTTGGGAATAGGTTGAACAACTTAAAAAGAAGTCCAAATTAGTCCAAGAAAACTCCAATACTCCAAATTGCTAATGAATAAGTAAAAATCAAAATCCCCAAGTTAATTTTTGAGATTAGGGTTCTGATTTCTGAGCACAGGGCAGCAGCAAGGAGGAGCGGCGGTGGTGTCGCTGGTGGCGACGGCGCAGGTGGTGCGCCGCGGTGGTGACGCAGGCAGGTGGTGGTGCGGCGGTGCTGCTCGCCGAGAGAAGAGGGGTTTCGAGCCCCTGTTTTTATGCGAAACAGGCGCGGCGCAGGGACGTCACCGCTGCCGGTTAGCGGCGCCGGTCCGGTGGTGGCGCGGCGGCTGGTGGTGGCGTGGTGCGGGTTCGAATCGGTGGGCCGGCGAAGAAGAGGGGTTGAGCGTGTTTTCCTCTAGTCTGCTTTGTTTTTTGTTTTTTTTTTTTTAATCTCTTCGATACCCAGCGCACAGTGAATATCCAGCGGGCTGGACAGAATGTTTGAGATCAGACGGGTACAAGATCCATTGGGCGATGGACAGTCAGCGTGCTAGGCAGAAACAAGCACTCACGCGCATTAGAAAACCCATTGGGCGATGGAAATACATTGGGACATGAACTAAATCGCCATTCCACCTACACAAGCTTTCAAACTATGACAAACACACATTGTTAGTTCGTTAGTGACTAAAAATAAATAAATAAAAATAAAAATGAATTCAAGTGAATCCAAAAATTAAAAACAATTTAGTACTAACCTAAAAATATTGAATTCAAGTGAACCCAATTCAAAAATATTTTGTTCTTTTCATTTTTTTGATTTTTTATCTTTTTGATTTTGTTTTTTTTTTTATAAAAACAAAATAAACTAAACTACAACAAAAAAAACAAAAAAAGTAAAACCCAAAATAAAAAGAAAAGAGTTAGAAAATCCGGGTTGCCTCCCGAAAAGCGCTTATTTATGGTCGTAAGCTAGACCGTGGATTCTCATATGTTCAATGGGAGTTGGGGTCGTGGAAATTGATCTCTTCCACCAACCCAACTAAGTCGCCTTCATAGTAGTGCTTAAGACGTTGTCCGTTGACTTTGAACTTCTCACCCTTGTCGTTTTGAAGCTCAACGAACCCGAACTTACTCACCATAATGACAGTGAATGGACCGCTCCACCGAGACTTCAACTTTCCAGGAAAAAACCGCAATCTAGAGTTGAACAATAACACTTTGTCACCCACTTGAAAGTCTCTCTTCACAATTTTTTTATCATGCCATCTTTTAGTCTTCTCCTTGTAAATCCGAGCACTATCATAAGCGGACAATCGAAACTCATCCAACTCATTAAGTTGAAGAAGCCTCTTCTCCCCCGCAAGCTTGTGATCCATGTTAAGCTCACGAATTGCCCAATGAGCTTTATACTCTAACTCAACAGGAAGATGACAAGACTTCCCGTACACAAGCCGATATGGTGAAGTGCCGATAGGTGTTTTGAAAGCTGTTCTGTAAGCCCAAAGTGTGTCATCAAGCTTCATGCTCCAATCTTTCCTAGACTTTGCAACCACCTTTTCCAATATAGATTTGATCTCGCGGTTAGAAACCTTGACTTGACCACTCGTTTGAGGATGATATGCAAGCCCAATACGATGATAAACTCCATACTTCTTGAGAAGAGAATCCAGCTTTCGTTCATGGAAGTGAGAACCTCCATCACTAATGAGAGCTCTTGGAACCCCAAATCTCGGAAATATAATTTTGCTAAGAAGCTTAATGACCACCTTAGAGTCATTGGTGGGAGATGCGATGGCTTCCACCCACTTGGAGACATAATCGACAGCGACCAAGATGTAGCAATTCCCATTAGAAGATGGGAAAGGTCCCATATAATCGATACCCCAAACATCAAAGATTTCAACTTCAAGAATACCAGTTTGGGGCATCTCATGCCGCCTCGAAATGTTACCGGTCCTCTGGCAAGAATCACATGACATAACAAAGGACTGAGCATCCTTGAACATCGTAGGCCAAAAGAAGCCGAACTCATTCAGCTTGCGAACAGTTTTAGAAGGTCCATGATGCCCCCCATAGGGTGAGCTATGACAACGTTGGAGGATCCCATGGACCTCCCACTCAGGAATGCACCTGCGATAAAGTCCATCTGCACACTCACGAAAAAGAAAAGGATCATCCCAAAAATAGTATCTAACATCATGCAAGAACCTTTTCTTTTACTGGTAGGACAAATCAGGAGGCAAAATACCGCCTACCACAAAGTTAGCATAATCCGCCAACCACGGACTCTGTGATGTGACTGCAAATAAATGATCATCAGGAAAAGAATCATCAATAGGAGAGGAGATCTTACCATCATCATACCTGATTCTAGACAAGTGGTCTGCAACTACATTCTCCGCCCCTTTCTTATCACGAATTTCAATATCAAACTCTTGGAGCAAGAGAATCCACCTAATAAGCCTTGGTTTGGCTTCCTTCTTAGCAAGAAGGTACTTTAAAGCTGCATGGTCAGTATATAGAATAACCTTGGAACCAAGAAGATATGATCTAAATTTTTCCAAAGCATAAATAACAGCTAAAAGTTCCTTCTCTGTGGTGGCATAGTTGACTTGAGCCTCATCCAAAGTCTTGCTAGCATAGTAAATGGCATGCAAGACCTTGTCCTTTCTTTGGCCTAGCACAACTCCAACCGCATAATCACTTGCATCGCACATAATCTCGAATGGGAGTGTCCAATCGGGAGGATGAATGATGGGTGCGGTTATGAGAGCTTGCTTAATCCTGTTAAAAGACTCAACACATTGGTCAGTAAAATCAAAAGGTGCATCCTTGAGAAGGAGTTAGGTTAGTAGTTTAGCAATTTTAGAAAAATCTTGAATAAAGCGGCGGTAAAAGAAAACTCCTTACCCCCTTCACATTAACTGGTGGGGGTAATTGCTCAATCACCTGTACCTTGACTCGATCTACCTGTATGCCCTTATCAGAAACAATGTGGCCAAGTACCACACCCTCAGTCACCATAAAGTGACACTTTTCCCAATTCAACACCAAATTACATTCTTCACATCTTTTCAAAACTTTAGTGAGATTAGCCAAGCAATAGTCAAAAGAACTAACATACACACTAAAGTCATCCATAAAGACTTCCATGATAGACTCTATGAAATTAGAAAAAATGCTCATCATGCAACGCTGAAAGGTAGCTGGTGCATTACACAAACCAAATGGCATTCTACGGTACGCAAAAGTGCCATAAGGACATGTGAATGTTGTCTTTTCTTGATCATCAGGATGAATGGGAATTTGGAAAAAACCAGAATAACCATCCAAATAACAAAAATATTTATGACAAGCTAACCTTTCAAGCATTTGATCAATGAAGGGGAGAGGGAAATGATCCTTTTTAGTAGCTAGATTCAATCTCATGTAATCAATGCACATGCGCCAACCAGTGACAGTTCTAGTGGGAATTAATTCATTTTTGTCATTCTTTACAACAGTCATCCCACCATTCTTAGGAACCACTTGTACAGGACTTACCCACTTAGATGCGGCAATAGGAAAGATAATGCCTGCGTCAAGTAACTTCAATACCTCACTTTTCACGACTTCTTGCATGTTAGGATTTAAGCGCCTTTGTGGTTGAATACAAGGCTTATGATCCTCTTCCAAATGAATCCTATGCATGCAAAAGTCGGGACTAATACCCTTCAAATCATCAACACTATACCCAATGACCTTTTTGTGAGTTTTCAAAACATCCAAAAGTTGGGAAAGTTGGGCATCATTGAGTGTAGTGCTAACAATAACAGGGTGGAGCTCTTGCTCATCAAGAAAAGCATACTTAAGATGGGAAGGAAGAGGTTTTAGTTCGGGTTTCTTTACCTCAACCTTGCATGTAGGCCGAACTAACCTCTTCACTCGTTGGCTCTCGCTATGACTAAGCTCTTCATTACAAAGAGCTCGCTCAATGGCGTCTATTTCATCCTTCCAAATGCGAGCATCACCTGTAGAAGATTCAAGACAAAGAACGACCTCCAAAGGATCTTTCATAAGAGTTTGGGGCAAGTTATCCTGACAAATCACATCAACTACATCAATAGCATAACATTTTTCCTCAAGCATGGGACTTTTCAAAGCAGTACTCAAATTGAAAGTCACATTATCATCCCCCACAGAAAGTGTAAGTCTACCATTTTTCACATCAATTACAGCCCCTGCAGTATGAAGGAAAGGTCTCCCTAAAATAATAGGAATTTGCTTATCTTCCTCCATATCAAGAACAATAAAATCAACGGGGATATAAAACTTACCAACCCTCACGGGAACATCCTCCAAAACACCCAAAGGGTATTTAACGAGAACGGTCGGCCATTTGTAGAGTAATATTGGTAACTTTTAAATCACCCATATTCGATTTAGAACAGAGACGAAAAAAGGCATTACACTTACACTAGCCCCTAAATCACATAAAGCTTTATCAATAAACAATGTTCCAATGTGACAAGGGATGGAGAAACTACCGGGATCCTTCAATTTAGGAGGGGATTTATTTTGTAGCAAAGCACTACATTCTTCAAGTAAAAGCAACCTGTCTCCACCTCACTAAAAGCTCTCTTCCTAGTCAATATGTCTTTCATGAATTTAGCATAAGCGGGCACTTGAGTAATTAATTCGGTGAAAGGAGCTTTACCCGCAAATTCTTAACCACCTCCAAGAACTTACCGAACCGCTTGTCAAGCTTGCTTTTCACTTGACGGTTGGGAAAAGGAAGTTTGATAGGAGGCACTTGCAAAGCCTCTTCTTTTTCTTTCTCCTTCTCTTGTGCCGTCTCGAAGGTGCTTCATCAACAACCACTTCGAAATGCCATCATCTTGTGAAACGGCTCTACATCAATAGGCATGGGAGGCTCATCATAACTCAAACCACTCCTTGTAGAGATTGCATTCGCGGTTTCCTTGCCTTGTGGTTGAGAAGGTTGGCTTGGCAATGCCCCTGCTTGTCTAGTAGAGCTAGAGGCGGCTAATTGAGCAACTTGAGTTTCAAGCATTTTGTTGTGAGTCTCGAATGTCGCTCAATCTGTTTGGCCATTTGAGTCATCATGGTTTTCAATTCCCCCAATTCGGATTGGGTTTGTTGATTCTGAAACTGTTGCTGCTGATGGCCCAGAGGGGGCCTTTAGAACCCAGGTGGTCCCTGATTTGGCTGATACGGCTGATGTTGCCCATATTGTTGTTGTGGTGCTTGTGGTGGAAAGTGTTGTTGTTGAGGATTTAACACATTGTTGCTGCGATATGACAAGTTAGGGTGATTCGAATACCAGGATAGTAGCTATTGTTGTTGAAAGGAGGACGAGCTTGAAAAGCATTGACTTGCTCTTGCCCTCCCATAGCTCCATTGGGATTAACAGAACACTCCATAAGAGAATGACCATGCACACCACAAAAATCACATGCAACTCCACCTTGGCTAAAAGTAGCCATAGCATTGACGAGCATAGATGTGTTAGCTCCAATGCGCATCCCATCAATTTTCTCATTCAAAGCCGAAATCGTGATGATAGAAGGGAATAAGTTTCAACTTCATGCTTCCCTTTCCTTGGTGCTTGAGCTGCGCGCCTAGATGAGCTATTCCATTGATTTTCAGCAAGAGTATCCAAGAGTGAAATAGCTTCAGAGATTTGTTTGTTCATGAATGAGCCGCCGGCTGCACCATCTACCATCCTCTTGGTCTCATTATCAAGACCATTATAAAAAGATTGCATCAGAAACTCCTTCTCTATACCGTGATGAGGGCACATATATTGATAGTCCTTGAACCTCTCCCAAGCATCATGAAAAGTCTCCCCGCATCTTGTGAGAAACTATAGAGCTTAACTCCGTAGTCATGAGTCTTAGAACCGGGAAAATACTTCACTAGAAAAGCATCAGATAATTGCTCCCAAGTGGTGATGGTGTTGGGAAGAGAGTTATACCAACGTTGAGCTTTGCCCGCCAAAGAGAAACGAAAGAGGTACAAGTAGAGCTCTTCGTCAGTCATCCCAGTAATCTTTTGGAGAGAGCATGCTTGAAGGAATTTTCTGAAGATGATCAACGGGTTCTTCATTGTCAAGACCATAAAATTGATGTCCCGTGATCATATTCATAACATGGGATTTGATGTCAAAGTTTCCAGCAGTAGTGGTCGGCATCCTAATCCCCGCGGTCACATTGCTAGCCTTGGGCTGCGTGAGACGCCTAAGAGTTCTCTCGGGAGCCTCCGCCTCCATTTCAGAAGATTGAGAGGCCTTTCGAGCTAGTTTACGGGCCTCCGCTCTCCTTTTCTTTGCACTTGCGTGTGTTCTACGAGCAGTTGCTTCAATCTCAGGATCAAAAAGCAAAGGTTGCCTGTTGGTACTCCTGGTCATGCACAAAAACACTAAAACAGACGTAAGTACGCTCGAAGAACAGGTTGTTCTCCGAGTGGGTTAGCAAAAGCAAACGCTAAATTCAAAAAGTAAAATTATTGCCTTCCCGACAACGGCGCCAAATTTTGATAGGGTCGTTGACTACCAAAAATAATACCTAAATACCTAACTAGTATAGTCGGGCAAGTAGGGTCGAACCACTCAGGAAGGACGAATTAATTCACTAAATGAATTAAGTTCACTATTACTAACAAGGTTAAAATATGGGTTGAATGATTGACTAAACTAAACAAAATAATTAAACCCGACTAATAAGAACACAATGAAATCGAATTGATTAAAACTATATAACTAAAACCTAGGGCCGACAGGATCCACTATGCAACAATCATGATTCGGGTGACAATAATCGGGATGGGAATGAATTTAGGTAAACGGAATTATCTTGCTCTCGCTAATAAAATCCCACAATTAACTACAAAATTGGCTCTCGCGTTAAGTAATTAAAGGCTCGATTGATATTAAACTTACACTCAACTCGCAGCTCTCGCATCTAAAGTCGAATGAATTAAACTTGCAAAACTAGTTGGCCAGACTAAAATTGCAATCACTACAAAGCATATCAATCAAATTTACCAAGACAAACCAAGTTTAAACCCTAAAAACTAACAAGAATCATGATTATAGCATAGTTTCACCAAGCCCTAGAAGAAAATCTACTCACTATTCATAATTAAATCAACAAAAACAATAACAATAAAAACCCTAGAATTCATGATTGAGACATAGAGAAATTGATACTAGCAATCAACAATAATAGTAATCAAAAGCAATGAACAAAACAAATAAAGAATAAATCAATGGAGAATACCTTGAGAACTTGAAATCAATGGAGAATTGCAAAAGTTAGGGTTTGAAGGAAGAAGAAAGAGGGGAAAAACTATTGTGATTCAGCAATAAAAAAAAAGTATGCAGGAGAGTGAATATCTCTTTTAGTTTTCCTATTTATATTTTCTAAACAAACTCCCTAATTAAAGATTAAAAATAAAATAAAAACAAGGAGCAATGAAGAGGAGACTCTAAATCACACATGACAGCAGGTTGCTCGACCATTGGGCGCTGGACAGCCATTGGACGAGGCAGTAGCAGCCGTTGCAAAGCAACCAAAGTCATCGGGCGCTGGTTCGCTTCCTGAACCGCTGGGTCAACTTTGACGGGCCGTAACTTGAGCTACAGACATCGTATGGAGGCATATGACCTACCGTTGCGAAGCTCTTCGAGTCTAGTTTCCAATGCAACTTGAATCACATTAATCCGATAAGTACATCTCGAGATATGACCAATATAGTGCAAGGTGGTCAAACTGATCTTTCGTAAACAATGTTATTTCTTCAATTCTAGCTCATATTAACCCCAATAAGCTATGCCATTACCCTTATGAATGTTAACTAAACTTCAGATGATGTAAATCTTCGTATAGAACATCCATCATCACCAACTCTCCTTCTACAATCATCCACTTCGTGTCATCTTGCTCTGAAAGCTTCCAAATAGCTATAAAACTACCTGAAAAGTTAAGAAACACAAACGAAGCGTAATAGAGCACAAAATGGATAATTAGTGCAGTTAATGCCTAAAATGCAACTATATGGACTAATATGCAACTAAATATGCAACTAAAATATGCCTAAAAACTCTATATGAAAGTGACTCATCACACCTCAAAAGCGTGCTCATGAAATGAATGATGTTGGTGGAAAAGATGTTGATAGTCCTAATATTGACTCTCAATTATCAACAACTAAGAAGCAAGTTATTGTGAAGATGGAGAAGAATAACTAGAAATAGCTAGAAGATTTTGTTTACATGCAACCGTTTTTCAAACAATGAAATAATTTGATGTTGAAGTATTTACATCCAAGTTTTAAGTATTTCGTATTTTGTAGACAATTTTTAATAGCATTTTATGAGTTACTTTTTTTATAAGTTATTGGTTTTTACATGTTCAATTTTTTATCCTAATTTTTAACCTATGAATTTAAGTATTTGGCATTGACTTTTGGTGTAAATAAATTCCTAAACACATAGGTAGCCTTTAATATTTAAATATTTTTTATTCCACCTAATAAATAATACATACAAGTATTTGATCTATTATATTTAAAATTAAAACTAACAAATTACAATTACTAATTATTACAACCCAACAAAAATACTCAAATTTATTAGGTGGAATATCAACTATGTTAATATTAAAAGGTCTACCTATTGTTATAGGCTATTTTTGTTACTAAGCACACAAATACTAAAATAATATAATATTAGCATAAAGATATACTAAACTTATGAAAGCATAATGACATGAAAAAAATAGTAAATTATAAAAGAGAAGGTTAAGATATACTACCTGAAGCTTCACATACTTTGAATATGTGATATGAAATGCAATTAATCATGTCCTAGATAAAAAATGCAAAAAGTTGTGTAGGTGTGTTTTTATTTCGCCTACGCGGTGTGAGCACGTATTAGATTTGACTACCCCACTGTAAAGGTTTTATTGAAAATTGTTTTGTATTGAAAGAAGTCGCCAACAATTCTTTTTAGGAAGAATCATAAACCTAATTGGATATGGGAAAACCGTAGGGACAAATTATCCAATATAGATTTTCCCGTCCTGACTCCATAGATGGTCAAAATGAACCAAAGATTGAGTTCGGGGGTGAGGGTACGAATATAGTCATAATGAACCACATTCACCCAAAGTTGGCCTCTACTGAATATCGATTCATTACAGATTTTATGCAAAAGAATAAGGAAAACTAAAAGAGATATTCACCCTGGCTCATACTTTTTTTTTATTGCTGAATCACAATAGTTTTTCCCCTCATTATTCTTCCTTCAAACCCTAACTTTTGCAATTCTCCATTGATTTCAAGTTCTCAAGGTATTCTCCATTGATTTATTCTCATATAATATTTTTAAACACCCTAAAATAATTAATCTAGATGGGTTCAGGAAACACATAAAAGACTAATTTTTAGTGACATGTTATTTAGGCAATCGTTTTACAAGGCTCCTAGAAGGTTGTCCAAATTTATCTGATTAATGTTAGAACAATTCTTTACGTCTTTGATTAGCAAAAATAACATGTGGGTGATAAAAGCAATAAAGCAAGACAATCATATAATATGCATAGAATGTTCAGGCAGACATGATAATAATATGAAAAATAAATAAAAAGACAGAAGGAGGTTTAAAATATACAGTAGAGCGATTTAATATTAAAGATCTACATCATGAAATAAATCATTAGTAACTTCAAAGCAATAATATGGAATTTATTCAAGGATCCTGAGGATTATACCTATGCGGCTTAGATTGAGGAACGCAACGATCTTAAGGCGGAGCAATCGTGAAACCAAGAACGCAATGATTGAAAGTATTGATTGAAAGTATTTGAATGTTTGAGTGTTTGAAGTATTAGAGATATTCGTAAGTTTTTGTATTCGTGAAATAATAATAATGAAAAGCTGTCCGTAATTCATGAAATCACGGGTATTTATAGAAGACAAGGCACGTGCGCCTCACGTACGCCCGGCGCCAGGCGCAGGCCTACGTGGCAGGCGCAGTGCCACGCGTCAGGCGCACATTGGTGTGCCTGACGCAGCCAGCCCAATCAGGTTTAGGCATGTGGAAACGCGTTTTAAAAAGATAGAAAAGAAAGTTGCGTCTCACACACGACTTACGTCTGACGGAGGACTCTGTTTGAGTCACAAAATCAACGTGTCAGGCGCTCATTGGCTTGCCTGACGCGATATGGCCAATGTACTGGACGCACGTGACGCGCTGAGCGCAGTCCCCGCGTCCGGCGCATATTCTAGAATATTCGAGCATATTCCATCGCGCGTCTTTCGAATATACTTTTTTATCCCCAAAATTTCGGAGATGGAATTTTACGGATTAAAAATCTGATTTATTTATCAAAGATAATAAAATATTTATGAAAAATATCTATTAAAATAATAAATATTTGATTGGGCTTTTAAAATGGATTTAAAATATTTTATGGGCTTGAAATACAATTAATCATCATGAACAATTAATTGGGCTTTAGAATATCATTTCGAAACACATTTTAGAATGGTTCTTTAGATTGCTCTTCCGTTGGGTCGCGCCAACTAATGCCGCGGTATGTTTCATCATTGGATCCTTAAATGGGGAGACATGATTATGTGTCTACAGAAGCCCCCACTTTGACTGAGGTTCAGGAAACCGATAGTCAAAGTATACGGTGTCGGGACGGAGAACGATTCTAAACGCTCTGCAGTTTAGAACTAATCTATGACCGTCGTCTCTGCAAAACAAAGTTAGTATGCAGGACAATAACTACAAGCAATCTGATTACCTGCAGAAAAAGATGTTAGCAGATAGGTGCAAACAACTCACATAAAGCACATAATGATGCAAAAATGCAAACTTAGACTCTCTAAGGATGCATGAGACGCTATGCAAGGATTTAGGTTATGCAAAGCTAAGGGATGACATGTCATGCAAGGTCAGGGTTATGCAAGACTAGAATGTACGAAATGCAATGCAAGGTCAGGGTTTTGCAAAGCTGCAATGCAAGGTCAGGATTTTGCACGGCTAGAAGATGTGATGCAATGCAAGGTCAAGATTTTGCAAGGCTAGAAGATGTGTGGAATGATAGAATGAGCATGAATAGATAGAATAATTTTCGAAAATCGTTTTTAGTAAATGATCGGGGTTC
Source organism: Beta corolliflora (assembly GCA_947648045.1). Lineage (NCBI taxonomy): Eukaryota > Viridiplantae > Streptophyta > Magnoliopsida > Caryophyllales > Amaranthaceae > Beta > Beta corolliflora. Next base: position 51,479 of record CANSZD010000236.1, read on the forward strand.
GTAAACGTGGTCCGTGGATTAAATCTTTTCGGGAGTTTGATTTGAATCAGAGGAACCACCACACATAGGATGCCCCCACTTTGTGTGAGCTTGCCTTGAATTAGGCATTATGAGCCTTGATTGAAATGTACTTGATCTGATATTGCAATGTAGTTGATCTGATATTGAAATGTAGTTGCCATGTCTTGAACATTGAAAGTTTTCACTAGGAATTGCACTGGGGATTCTTCTTTGGGAAGTTGATATAGGCAGAGTCAAATATCGCCTGAAACCATGGAATTATCGGAGAGTCCTTCGGGGAAAAGGAGAGTTTGGATTGAAAAATAAAAGGTGTGAATTTGAGACTTAAATAAATGTAGGTAGGAAAAGGCTTTAACGAGGCTAGGTTCAGACTCGAGTCTATGTCGAGATCTAGAAAGAGTATGCTCCTAAATTCTAGAAAGTCAAATCATTAGACCTCGAGATGAGGATTCCTATGTATCCTTGCGGAATCAGACCATTCGTAGTTCTGGATCTGATTTCTTTTTTTTTATATATATATTTTTATGTGCCCTAACTTTTGCCTAGGCCGCCCTTTCGGGTTTTCAACCTAGCGGGCTTGGACATGCCTTGAAAAAGGAGTTATGGTTGATGAAAGATTGAAAGGTTTAAAGCTTGAAGTTTTGATGAAGGTTTAATTGGTTTGAGGAATGAAGAGTCATGGATTTGGATTAAAGGTTAAGGGTTTTGATGGATTAAAGGATTTGAATGAGGGGTAGAACTTGTGTGTAAGCCCCCTACACTAGTGGAAAAAAGCCTAAGGGCTGCGGTCAAAAGTGGCCTAAGGGCTGCGTTTTTTGACCGCAGCAATTAGAGTAGCAGCCCTTAATATATATGAAGGGCCGCGGTTACGAACATGACCCTTCCATATTTAAGGGTCATGGGTCGTAAGAAAACCGCAGCCCTTGGCCCATAAGGGCTGCGGTTAAGGGCCAAAACCGCGGCCCTTGGTGAGTTAAGGGCTGCGGTTTTAGCCCTTAACCGCAGCCCTTAACCCACTAAGGGCTGCGGTTTTTCCAAAAACCGCAGCCCTTGTGACCCCAAAAAAAAAAAAAAATTTTTTTTTTTTTTTTTTGATTTTTTTGTCCTAAATGTTCCCAAACAGTTTATATATATATATAAGTATCATTTTTCATTACAAATTATGTTGTTTACACGAATATAGAGAAAATAATAACTAAATTACATTAGTTCGAGGTCGCCCTCGAATGTTCGAATTGCAATATATGAGCGGGATCACAACCATAAAAAAATAACCAACCAAAGAACAGACCATGAAGACATTACAACAACTCCACCAAGATCGGCATCCGAATCCCTCAAAAGCAACTTTTCTAGAGATGATAGAACCTGGCAAATAAAACCAAAACCGCTATAATTTGGAGTTGAAACTATATCTATGCAAGTACTACAAAGCGTAAGGTCTGGACAGACCCACTCCACAAGAACAACTTTCAATTTGTTGATGTTGTAAGTACATGGCGACTTACAATACAACAACAAATGGCTAAACAAATGGCTAGCGGGGGGTTAGGCGGGGGCGGGGGTCTTCTGAGGGGGTGGGGCGGCGGGGAGGGGAAGCGTGGGGGTCATTGGCTGTGCTAGGGGTGTAGCAGGGGGGGCAGGGGTGCAGGGGGCGCAGGGGGTGGGGTGGGGGGCTAGCGGGGCTAGCGGGGGTTGCGGGGGGGGGGAAGTGGCGCGGGAGGCGGGGGGGGGGTGGGGAGGGGGAAGCGTGGGGTCTTGGGTCGTGCTAGGAGTGTAGCAGGGCGGCGACGGGGGCAGCAGGGGCGGGGTGGGGTGGGGTTCTAGCAGGGGGCTAGCGGGGGTTGGGGGCAGGGCGGGGAGTCTTTGGCGGGGTGGGGGCGGGGGAGGGGGAAGCGGGGGTCTTGGGGCTGTGCTAGGGGTGTAGCGGGCGCAAGCATGGGGGTAGCAGGGGCCGGGCTGGGGGGTGGGGTGGGGTTCTAGCGGGGGGCTAGCGGGGGGGGCGGGGCGGGGGGGGGGTGCGCGGGGGAGTCGGGGTGGGGTGGGGGGGCGGGGAGGGGAAGGGGGGTCTTTGGGGGTGTGCTAGGGGTGTAGCGGGGGGCCATGTACCTATTAGGACTATATATGACCTAACACGCGGCTAAATGCAAAAAACTAAGTGAATTGGAGTGTAAAAGGCCAAAATCGGCTCGAAATGGCCTTCATTTACCCAAAATGTGTTTCAAAGCATATAAGTGGAGTTTAATTGACTCTTATAGTTATATATGTACCTATTGGGACTATATATGATCTAACATGCGGCTAAATGCAAAAAACTAAGTCAATTGGAGTGTAAAGGCCAAAATCGGCCCGAAATGGCCTTCATTTACCCTAAAAAGTTGTTTCAAAGCATATAAGTGGAGTTTAATTGACTCTTATAGTTATATATGTACCTATTGGGACTATATATGATCTAACATGCGGCTAAATGCAAAAAACTAAGTCAATTGGAGTGTAAAGGCCAAAATCGGCCCGAAATGGCCTTCATTTACCCTAAAAGTTGTTTCAAAGCATATAAGTGGAGTTTAATTGACTCTTATAGTTATATATGTACCTATTGGGACTATATATGACCTAACATGCAGCTAAATGCAAAAAACTAAGTGAATTGGAGTGTAAAGGCTAAAATCGACCCGAAATGGGCTTCATTTACCCAAAGGGTGTTTCAAAGCATATAAGTGGAGTTTAATTGACTCTTATAGTTATATATGTACCTATTAGGACTACATATGACCTAACATGCGGCTAAATGCAAAAAACAAAGTGAATTGGAGTGTAAAGGCCAAAATCGGCCCGAAATGGCCTTCATTTACCCAAAATGTGTTTCAAAGCATATAAGTGGAGTTTAATTGACTCTTATAGTTATATATGTACCTATTGGGACTATATATGACCTAACATGCGGCTAAATGCAAAAAACTAAGTGAATTGGAGTGTAAAGTCCAAAATCGGCCCGAAATGGGCTTCATTTACCCAAAATGTGTTTCAAAGCATATAAGTGGAGTTTAATTGACTCTTATAGTTATATATGTACCTATTAGGACTATATATGACCTAACACGCGGCTAAATGCAAAAAACTAAGTGAATTGGAGTGTAAAGGCCAAAATCGGCCCGAAATGGGCTTCATTTACCCAAAATGTGTTTCAAAGCATATAAGTGGAGTTTAATTGACTCTTATAGTTATATATGTACCTATTAGGACTATATATGACCTAACACGCGGCTAAATGCAAAAACTAAGTGAATTGGAGTGTAAAGGCCAAAATCGCCCGAAATGGACTTCATTTACCCAAAATGTGTTTCAAAGCATATAAGTGGAGTTTAATTGACTCTTATAGTTATATATGTACCTATTAGGACTATATATGACCTAACACGCGGCTAAATGCAAAAAACTAAGTGAATTGGAGTGTAAAGGCCAAAATCGGCTCGAAATGGCCTTCATTTACCCAAAATGTGTTTCAAAGCATATAAGTGGAGTTTAATTGACTCTTATAGTTATATATGTACCTATTGGGACTATATATGATCTAACATGCGGCTAAATGCAAAAAACTAAGTCAATTGGAGTGTAAAGGCCAAAATCGCCCGAAATGGCCTTCATTTACCCTAAAAGTTGTTTCAAAGCATATAAGTGGAGTTTAATTGACTCTTATAGTTATATATGTACCTATTGGGACTATATATGATCTAACATGCGGCTAAATGCAAAAAACTAAGTCAATTGGAGTGTAAAGGCCAAAATCGGCCCGAAATGGCCTTCATTTACCCTAAAAGTTGTTTCAAAGCATATAAGTGGAGTTTAATTGACTCTTATAGTTATATATGTACCTATTGGGACTATATATGACCTAACATGCAGCTAAATGCAAAAACTAAGTGAATTGGAGTGTAAAGGCTAAAATCGACCCGAAATGGGCTTCATTTACCCAAAGGGTGTTTCAAAGCATATAAGTGGAGTTTAATTGACTCTTATAGTTATATATGTACCTATTAGGACTACATATGACCTAACATGCGGCTAAATGCAAAAACTAAGTGAATTGGAGTGTAAAGGCCAAAATCGGCCCGAAATGGCCTTCATTTACCCAAAATGTGTTTCAAAGCATATAAGTGGAGTTTAATTGACTCTTATAGTTATATATGTACCTATTAGGACTATATATGACCTAACACGCGGCTAAATGCAAAAAACTAAGTGAATTGGAGTGTAAAGGCCAAAATCGGCCCGAAATGGACTTCATTTACCCAAAATGTGTTTCAAAGCATATAAGTGGAGTTTAATTGACTCTTATAGTTATATATGTACCTATTAGGACTATATATGACCTAACACGCGGCTAAATGCAAAAAACTAAGTGAATTGGAGTGTAAAGGCCAAAATCGACCCGAAATGGACTTCATTTACCCAAAATGTGTTTCAAAGCATATAAGTGGAGTTTAATTGACTCTTATAGTTATATATGTACCTATTAGGACTATATATGACCTAACACGCGGCTAAATGCAAAAAACTAAGTGAATTGGAGTGTAAAGGCCAAAATCGGCTCGAAATGGCCTTCATTTACCCAAAATGTGTTTCAAAGCATATAAGTGGAGTTTAATTGACTCTTATAGTTATATATGTACCTATTGGGACTATATATGATCTAACATGCGGCTAAATGCAAAAAACTAAGTCAATTGGAGTGTAAAGGCCAAAATCGGCCCGAAATGGCCTTCATTTACCCTAAAAGTTGTTTCAAAGCATATAAGTGGAGTTTAATTGACTCTTATAGTTATATATGTACCTATTGGGACTATATATGATCTAACATGCGGCTAAATGCAAAAACTAAGTCAATTGGAGTGTAAAGGCCAAAATCGGCCCGAAATGGCCTTCATTTACCCTAAAAGTTGTTTCAAAGCATATAAGTGGAGTTTAATTGACTCTTATAGTTATATATGTACCTATTGGGACTATATATGACCTAACATGCAGCTAAATGCAAAAAACTAAGTGAATTGGAGTGTAAAGGCTAAAATCGACCCGAAATGGGCTTCATTTACCCAAAGGGTGTTTCAAAGCATATAAGTGGAGTTTAATTGACTCTTTATAGTTATATATGTACCTATTAGGACTACATATGACCTAACATGCGGCTAAATGCAAAAAACTAAGTGAATTGGAGTGTAAAGGCCAAAATCGGCCCGAAATGGCCTTCATTTACCCAAAATGTGTTTCAAAGCATATAAGTGGAGTTTAATTGACTCTTATAGTTATATATGTACCTATTGGGACTATATATGACCTAACATGCGGCTAAATGCAAAAAACTAAGTGAATTGGAGTGTAAAGTCCAAAATCGGCCCGAAATGGGCTTCATTTACCCAAAATGTGTTTCAAAGCATATAAGTGGAGTTTAATTGACTCTTATAGTTATATATGTACCTATTAGGACTATATATGACCTAACACGCGGCTAAATGCAAAAAACTAAGTGAATTGGAGTGTAAAGGCCAAAATCGGCCAAAATGACCTTCATTTACCCAAAATGTGTTTCAAAGCATATAAGTGGAGTTTAATTGACTCTTATAGTTATATATGTACCTATTAGGACTATATATGACCTAACATGCGGCTAAATGCAAAAAACAAAGTGAATTGGAGTGTAAAGGCCAAAATCGGCCCGAAATGTCCTTCATTTACCGAAAATGTGTTTCAAAGCATATAAGTGGAGTTTAATTGACTCTTTATAGTTATATATGTACCTATTGGGACTATATATGACCTAACATGCGGCTAAATGCAAAAAACTAAGTCAATTGGACTATATATGACCTAACATGCGGCTAAATATATTTCGTCTTGTTTTTCGTTCTCTCGCATAATTTTCATAATTCATCTTCGATTGGGGGAAGGGGGGAGTGTAGCAGGGGGGCAGCAGTGGGGGGGAGTGCAACAGGGGGAGGGCTTAGGGGCCGGTCGTGGGGATTGCAGCAGGGGGCAGCAGTGAGGGGGGGGGAGAGGCGGGGAGGAGTGCGGGGAGGCAAGCAGGGGGGAGGGATGCGGGGCCGGGTCGGGGGAGTGCACAGGGGGAAGCAAGTGAGGGGGGAGTGCAGCAGGGGGGTGCAGGGGGAGTGCAGCAGGGGGAGGGTCTGCGGGGGCTAGTCGGGGGAGTGCGGCAGTGAGGGGGGAGTACAGTAGGGGGAGTGCAGGGGGGAGGGTGCAGGGCGGCGTGGGGAGTGCAGCAGGGAGGGGGCGGGCGGGGAGGGGGGAGTGCAAGCGGGAGGCTTTTTTCTTTTTTGGTTTTTTAGTTTTATTTTGTTAATTTTTGTTGTGATTAATTATCAATTGCTAGAAAAAGTGAACATAATATTATTATTAACTTGTTAGTGTTGGTTCAAAACTCTTTTACCAACAAGTATCTTATAATCCTAGTTTAATTATAACAATTAAAATCGCAATTCAAAACTCCTTGTGTTTTTTTCCACTAGTGAAAATGCAAAAAGCTTAACTCTTTACATAGCAAAATTTATGACGTAACAACTTAGATAGTACATGATCGGCTTCTATACACTCTTGAAATGATTTCATCATCAAGGCAATTGAAGTCCTAAAATAACCACTTAGATGCATAGTAGGCCAAGAAATCCCACAAAAATCATTAACTAACTAATATTCACCAACTTTATGCATGAAACAATCAATCAATGCCAAAAAGATTCAATAAAACCAACACCATGATCCCAAAGGGGCTACAATGCCCATACTAATTCCTCGAACAATCATCTTCAACTAAGGGGAAAAGGGGGATAAATAAGGTTCATCCTCGAACAATCAACTTCGGATAGGATGGTTCTAATTTCTAAAACATAATCGGAAAAAGAATTCTAAGCTAAGTTAATAGAAGGGGGATAAATAGAAGGATGACATGGTCTGAGATTGAGTACCTTATCAGTCTTATCCTTGGCAATAACGTCAATAAATGCAGCATCTTTATGCATCCGATGAAAAAAATTCATAAAAGGGAAGAGAAAAAATGAGAGGAACAATTAGGTATTTCATGGAACTAAAAAAAGGAAGAATCAATTAACAAATTGACGAACACCTTTAACAAAACAGATAAAATCAGAACCAATTGTGATAAAATCGAAACCCCAAAATCATCCATTACCTGATGTTTGTTGAGATAAAAAAAAAGACAGGAAATGAGAGTAAATTAGGTGCAATTGCAGCTTATCTTTGGTGTTCAAATCTGAAGCAAGGTAGGGAACTAACCAGAGGACCCAAAAAGGCCTGCTGGGCAGGATAAGCTTGAGCTTCTGCACCATAGTGATAAGTTATATTGCTCAATATGCTCCAGTGGATGGTGTGCAAAAGTGGTGCCTGAGTGTTGAAGCAATCTCCAAAAGTGAGTGCAGGATATAGAAAACCACATGTTTGCTTGACTATGTGCCACTTACAAATCAATTCCCTGATAAGCAGGCCATCTAGTTGTAGTTAAATATGAAAAGGAATGTAGAATTTAAAGATATTTCTAGACATTGGTATTTCGTTTAAGAAACTCATATGAAATCACGGTAAAAATCATCTAAATAGAAGATTATTTAATAAGCAAAAAAAGAGTGAAATAATAACCAATGCATGAAGAAACAAAGGCCTAAGCTAAAGAGTGAGTCTAGAAATAGATAAATTTGCATATTCAAGGCATTTGAAGAGTTTATCGCCTTTCCTTGAAAATTTAAGAGATAATCATCTGAACTACATACCTCAAAAACTGTAGTCACTCAAATTTTATCCATATATATTGTACTCAAACTTAGAAGAGATGACAAAATCACATGGATTCTTAATTTTACAGCATTTCTGACTGCATATGTGCAAGGAAAGCTCTATAATTTCATAAATATGTACCACTTGAAATTACAATCAAACCATGATAGACATTCGTGCAGATATGACTTATCAATTTAGCTTAAGCAAGCGGTCAATGAATTCTAATTATAGTAAACTCAGTAAGTATTAAGACGCTTAGGACCCTGATGGTGCATTTTATACCATGATATGAGATTCGGGCCTGGGATTTCTATTACATCATCTCTGGTATATAAATGGGGCCAAAGGGAACACAAAAAAAGTTAGGCTGTTCTATCATGTTCTCTCACTGAATATTTGAATGCTTATCGAAGACAATTTCCATGAACAATCAAAGAAAAGACATACCAACGACGGAAAACCGGTGGCTTTTTCTTTGGTCATACCTTTGATGGGTCATTTCTTTTTCGTGGAGTTCTCTGCTAGGCGAAGATAACCAAAAGGAAAGGAAATAGAAATAAATGTGGCAGCTATTCCACCATATGTAGCATAGAAGGTAGCAGGCGATGTGATCTTCCAGTGACTACAATGGAAAATAAAAGAATCAGTGCAGCAACAATGGTGCACACTAATTGTGCCCAGAAACCGAAAATCAAACAAAGCCACCAATAAAATTTCACCAAAGCAAGGATATCATAATCAATAAGGCACTAACCAACTCAGAAAACCAAAAACTATGCATCAATATTCAACCAACAATGCTAAAAAACCAACCGAAAAAACAAGAAATTTCTTCAAAACACTAACCAAATGAGACTAATTCTCTAGACATCCATCATAAAACCATTAATTCAATACAATCATTTGATCTATTAATCCTCATAAAAGAGACAAAAAATTTAGCAGGCAAAAATAGGAGAAAATAAAGCTATTTGCAGACATGAATGAACGATGAGATAATATGAGCAAAGTCGAACAGCAAATCTAATATGAGCAAAGCATTATTGTCAACATTTTCAGTGCATTAAGATTGATTATACAAGGAAAAATCAAGAGATCTGAAGCTAAGTATTTACAAAAGAGTGAGATGAGAGAGTGAGAAAACTTATCCCTCTGTTACGAAAATCCACAGAAAACTTATCTCCACAGACCTCCTGTTTCCCTAACAACAGACATGGACAGGAAATTGCTAAATTGAAATGGACACAAAGCCCTAATAGCAGAATTATACAAGAATTTTGAAATACCAACCTGAAATAATTGAAAATTTGGAAATGAGGAGTGCGAAGAGGAGCAAACTTACTCTACAAAATTAGCAACTATAGATCTACAAACAACTAAAAAAAAATCAAAAACTGACATCAAAACTCAGCAAAACTAACTCAAACTAAGTAAATGCATGAAAATCAGTCAACAACAAGAAAACGCAAAACAACAATCAAAATTTGAGCGAAAAGCAAACAATCGAACGAAAACTACAAGAAAATAGAAAACTTACAATGAATTTAACACATAATAGAGGTGATTTGCTGGTTCGGCGACGCTCTTTCTCGATGGAGGCGTTGCGAGGCGAGGATGGTGGCGTGGCAGCGAAATTAGGGTTGCTAATGTTGTCGGTGGTTGAGTTGGGAAGTGCGAGTTGCAGGGAGGAGGTGAGCAAGTGCGAGTTGCAGGGAGGAGGTGAGCAAGTGCGAGGTCGAAGAGAGCGAGAGGCGAAGTGTGAGGGTGGGTGTGAGGGTGGGTGCTCTTTTCGCTGTTTGAAGGAGGAACGAAAATGTGTGGAGGGAAGTAAAATTAATGAGCGCGCGCGGTTTGTTTTGGCCTTGTGGGGATTAAAAAATAAAAAAAAGGGCTGCGGTTGAGTGGTAAACCGCAGCCCTTCCTTTAAAGGCTGGTCGGGCCCTAAACCGACCCTTTATCTAACCAAGGTTCTGCGGTTTTGGGCACGACCGCGACCCTTAACGGAAGGGCTGCGGTTTTCAACACAAGCGCAGCCCTTTTAAAGCAGCAAATGACAATTTTTCCTCTAGTGCTAGCTTGATCTTTTATTTTGCCTTAGGCTTTTTCTTCTTTTTTTTTGCATTTTTTTTCTTTTTTGTCATGTGCGCTTTCTTTTGATTTTGTTTATTTTTCTGTCGCACTTTGAATTTTTTCACTATCTAATTTTTGCCTGGCATTGATTTTTTTTGTATGTAGTAAGGCTTGCACACAAGCTATTGGTTTAGGGTAGTGGAAGGTTTGAAGGATATTTGTGGAGCTTTGATGTTGAAGGGATTGTTTGGTTTATGATGGTTTAAGGATGATGGCTCATGGAAGGTGATGGAGGAAGAGGGAATAACTCCTGATCCAAAGTATGTCCATTTTTTTTTCTTTTGTTTTTTTTATTTCAGATCTTTTTTTATTATTACTGTTCGTGAAGTTCGTTAGGTGATTTAAGTTTCATCATTGAATTAGAAGCATAAATAAAATGATGGAAGGCCAATGAAAATGAAAAGAAAAATAAAATGAAATGAAAATGGAAAGGCTATGAGAAATGAAGACCTATAGTGACATAGACTCGATGGGAAAGGACAAAAATGGCTCAGGGTAAGGACTCTCTGACTCATCCTAAGAAACCAGAAATAAAAGACTAAGCCTGTTGAATTGTTGATGCACTACGCAAAAGGGCTAAATGCTGGTGATGCTGATTCTCGTTGTAGCTGGCATTAGAAGTCTGTTGTCATCGACCATGTATCGCAGCGCAGTGATGGTATTTGATATTATATGTCAGATGTGCATTGTTCTGTTGGAATTCACGGTAGAAATGTAGGTTGCACCTTTTGAATTATCTTTTAGGTGCAGGGTTCAGAGTAGACCATATGGAAGTGATCGCGCCTCTAATGTGAAGGTGGTATACCCTATGGAAGTGATCGCGCCTCTATTGTGAAGGTGGTCAAAAGTAATCTTCATGACTCTAAATGAAGTCAGAGTGGTGATAGTGTAATTGATGAGCTTTAGAGTAGGCTCAACTTTCTGTTTCTCTCCATTAGGCGCTCCTAAGTTGTAATCTCTCGACCGATCATGAACAGAATCGAGTGGACCTCGCTTGTAAGATTTTAGAAATGAATTTCGAAATGAGAAATGAAAATGAGAAATGGGAATGGAAATGGGGAATGAAAATAGAAAATGAAAATGGAAAATGATTTTGAAAAGGAGATTGAAATGGAAATGGGAATGAGAAATGATTAGGAATGGGTATGGTTATGGACTTAGTATGGGCTTGGCCATGATGGAGACATGGGCCTAACTATATGCAAATGCGGACATGGGTCGGATTGGACTATGCAAAGCATTTGGATTGGGGTTTGGTGATGATAGGAGAGACTAGACTTTGAACTTACGGGTGAGCAAGTAGGCTAGACTTTTAAGGAAGAATGGACAATAAGGGAGACTAGACTTTTAACTTAAGGCAAGCAGGCTAGGCACCTAGCTTTGAACTTACGGGTGAGCAAGCAAGCTAGACAACTAGACTTCGGAACTTACATTAGACTAAGCGGGCTAGACTCGAAAATTGCCCATGGACTTATGAAATGCTAGACTTTGAACTTACGGATGAGCAAGCAGGCTAGACACAAAGGAAGGCTGGACAAAAATAGGGACCAAACTCTTAACTTAAGGCAAGCAGGCTAGGCAACTAGACTTTGAACTTACGGGTGAGCAAGCAGGCTAGACAACTAGACTTCGAAACTTACATTAAACTAAGCAGGCTAGACTCAAAGATTGCATATGGACTTAAGGAATGCTAGACCTTAAACTTACGGGTGAGCAAGTAGGCTAGAAACAACAATGCCTATAGACTTAAGGAATGCTTAGACCTTGAACTTACGGGTGAGCAAGCAGGCTGGACTTTAGAGAAATTTGGGCTATTATGAACTTGTGAAGGAATTGGACTTGACTAGACCTACATGGAGATGCAAACTAGAACTAGGATATGAATTGACTTATATGTTTGACTTAGACTGGGAGATGCAAATGGGCTTGACATTGGAAATGGACTAGGATTGGACTTGGCATGGAATAGACTGGGATTAGACTTGGACTGGGCTTGACATAGACTAGAATTTACATAGAGATGCACATGGGCCTACCTTTGACTTGAACTAGACTTATATGGGCCTAAGATGGACTCTAATGCTAGTGAATGTATGGACTCAAATTAGACGGGCCTAGGATGAATGCAAAATGGACTCTAATGCATATGGGCCTAAAAAATGAATGCAAATAGATTGGATTGATTGGATTGGATTGAATGAAGGTGTATGGAATGGGCATAGAATTTTCGAAATTCATTTTTGAAAGGAACCCCTTGTTTTATCTTTTGTTATGAAAAGATGATGGAATATTTTTTGTAAAATTCGTGTATATGATGGTGTTAAGTAAATGCATTTTGAAAAAGGTAGAATGGACACGGGTGTAGGATTAATTTTGAAAAAATGAAAGGTTTTTTTTTTGAAATTGATTGAATATGGTAGGGTAAGAATGATAGGAAAGACTTGTGGAACAGCAGGGAGGAAATGGAAAGAGGTAGACATGCATGACAACTCTAGCTCTACAATGACCCTTTAGATGCATTTTTTAGGACAGACTCGACCTTCCATGAAAAGACTGATTTTTGAATGTTTGATAAGGTGAGACCGCTAATTAGACCATGTATTACGCGGATGCAGATAGCCAAACATAGGACTAAACAATGGATCGGCAATTACGACGGCTAAATTGACGAAAAGTGTGCGATGCACAGACTGCGTGCCGCACAGCATTGCTACGCGCGGCGCACAACCGTGCGTCTGGCGCGGGAATGGTGCGCCAGGCGCAACTTAATGCGCTTGGCGCACTACTCCCCGACACAGTTTTCGGGGATTTAGGCGACGAATTGGCCGATTGATGGATTTTTCTTGTTTTTAGACGCGGTTTTGGGAACGACGCATAATAATGACAATTTGACAGAATAATAGCAGTCAAGAATTGCAATTACAGGCAAATGTCATATAACATGGATGCAAAAGTTCCAACCTAAAGTCCAGTTCTATGTTTGAAACTATTAGTCAGGTTTAAGTTCAGTCTGAAAAGGGACCATGACTAAGAGATTGATCCCACGCTTCGTTCTCCTGCTTAAAGAGGTGGACACGTGTAAGACGCACTCCAGTCTCAAGTCAGGAACAAGAGAACAATGCCATGGTTCGGTAGGTTTGCTTATGACTAAGATCCAACACTATCGCTCAGGAAACTTTTTGGAAGGACAAAGCGCAAACCCCCCGGGGGTGACCTCACACATAGAACATGTGCTAATGAGGCAATGTAGATTGTCCTTATGGTGGCTGAACAATAGCCATGCATATGCAAAACTGTATATTATTCAAAGGCATAAAAATAAGAATGAATCGTATTTTTCGAGTTTCACCCACTCAATAAAAAAATTAATTTTTTAAAATCCTCCCCAGTGGAGTCGCCAAATTATAGGCGTGTTTTTATTTCGCCTACGCGGTGTGAGCGTGTATTAGATTTGACTACCCCACTGTAAAGGTTTTGTGGAAAATTGTTTTGTATTGAAAGAAGTCGCCAACAATTCTTTTTAGGAAGAATCATAAACCTAATTGGATATGGGAAAACCGTAGGGACAAATTATCCAATGTAGATTTTCCCGTCCTGACTCCATAGATGGTCAAAATGAACCAAAGATTGAGTTCGGGGGTAAGGGTACAAATATAGTCATAATGAACCACATTCGCCCAAAGTTGGCCTCTACTAAATATCGATTCATTACAGATTTATGCCAAAGAATAATCATATACTTCCTCCGTTCCATAATAAGTGAAACACTTACTATTTTAGAACGTTTCAAAATAAGTGAAACATACCTTAAATGGAAAAAAGAAAGTGACAAAATGACAAGAGTACCCATCACAAACTTGTGTGGTTTGCTTTTCTCTCTCCTTCTTTTGATAAAGTAAAGGGTATTTTACGACTTTTTAGCTTTTGAAAGTGATGTTTATTAAATCTTGTGCCCAATTCCTATGTTTCACTTATTATGGAATGGAGGAAGTAATATTTTTAAGCACCCTGAAATAATTAATCTAGATGGGTTCATGAAACACATAAAAGACTAATTTTTAGTGACATGTTATTTAGGCAATCGTTTTACAAGGCTCCTAGCTGGTTGTCCAAATTAATCTGATTAATGTTAGAACAATTCTTTAGGTCTTTGATTAGCAAAAATAACATGTGGGTGATAAAAGCAATAAAGCAAGAAAATCATATAATATGCATAGGATGTTCAGGCAGACATGATAATAATATGAAAAATAAATAAAAAGACCGAAGGAGGTTTAGAATATACAGTAGAGCGCTTTTATATTAAAGATCTACATCATGAAATAAATCTTTAGTAACTTCAAAGCAATAATATGGAATTTATTCAAGGATCCTCAGGATTATACCTATGCGGCTTAGATTGAGGAATGCAACGATCTCTAGGCGGAGCAATCGTTAAACCAAGAACGCAGTGATTGAAAGTATTGATTGAAAGTATTTGAATGTTTGAGTGTTTGAAGTATTAGAGGTATTCGTAAGTTTTTGTATTCATGAAATAATAACAATGAAAAGCTGTCCGTAATTCATGAAATCACGGGTATTTATAAAAGACAAGGCACGTACCCCTCACGCACGCCCTGCGCTAGGCGCAGGCCTACGTGGCAGGCCCAGTGCTGCCACGCGTCAGGCGCACATTGGTGTGCCTGACGCAGCCAGCCCAATCAGGTTTAGGCACGTGTAAACGTGTTTTAAAAAGATAGAAAAGAAAGTTGCGTCTCACACAAGACCTGCGTCTGACGCAGGACTTTGTGTGAGTCACAAAATCTACGTGTCAGGCGCTCATTGGCTCGCCTGACGCGATATGGCCAATGTGCAGGACGCACGTGGCGTGCTGAGCGCAGTCCCCGCGTCCGGCGCATATTCTGGAATATTCGAGCATATTCCATTGCGTGTCTTTCGAAGATACTTTTTTATCCCTAAAATTCCGGAAATGGAATTTAACGGATTAAAAATCTGATTTATTTATCAATGATAATAAAATATTTATGAAAAATATCTATTAAAATAATAAATATTGGATTAGGCTTTTAAAATGGATTTAAAACATTTTATGGGCTTGAAATACAATTAATCATCATGAATAATTAATTGGACTTTAGAATATCATTTCGAAACACATTTTAGAATGGTTATTTAGATTGCTCTTCCGTTGGGTCGCGCCAACTAATGCGGCGGTATGTTTCATCATTGGATCCTCAAATTGGGAGACACGATTATGTGTCTACAGGTTGTAATAGCCAAAAAAATGAACCTTTCAAAAAAACATACAAACCACAATAAAAGATAATTACAAGAAACAATTGTAGTACTATGTTAGTTTAGGGCCTAAAATCGTGCAAAAATGTTAATAAAAGACACTTATAAGTATAATGTATCATTTTTAGAGTAATATTTTACACATTAGTATTAAATATAATTATAAGATTGAACTAAAAATGGATATCCTCAATATTGCGCTTAATGAAGGGCCTAAAATCGTGCTTTGATTTACTTTTTCTAAGTGGACTGATTTAGTTAAATTTACACTAAGCCACGATTTAATAAAATTCGACAATTTGGAGTTAGATAAACAATTAATTTTGTCCAGCCATATCTTTGGAATATATTGTGAATCTTACTAACTCAATTTAAGGGATTAACCTAATCAACTAAATATAATACTTAGCACATTTTAAGGGTCATAATTATCCGAAATCATCTCATTATGTAAAGTTATTTCATAAATATATTACATGATATATTACTTAATATACTATCCTATATAATGTTATTTTATTACCATTTATTCTTTATCATATCATCATATCATATCAATATATAAAGCCATTGTTATTATTAATAGTCACATATGCACAAACATTTAAACATACCTATGAATTTGTAGGGAGACATATTTTACTTTCTCAAATTCAAATCATACATCAAACATATTCATAGGACAAAGAAAGCATCCATATATCCATTTTAAGTAGCATCTCAAAGGAATACAAAAACAATGGGTAAAGAGAATTCAAATATTTTTCGTGACAAAAGGAGAAGCTCAATAGGAGAGAATCATGAGTCAAAGAACAAACGTGTTCAATGTAATTTTTTTAACTTCATTATGTTATTTTCATATCATTTAAAGTTAGTTAAACTATCAAATGAACAGTAAGGTAAACTTATACACTTAGAATTGTCATATTTTATTTATTTAATCACCTAAAAAAATATAATAACAATAAGAGAAATGGTTGGTGAATTGTTATAGTAGTACATTTAACAATAATAGCAAACTTATAGAATAATAGCAAGATATATTAGAGTTTTAAGCAACTATGAAATATCCGTTCAAGAGATGGTAACTATATTTTTTTTTGTTAATTTTTTTTCCCTTAAATGTATCTCATATAATTTAAGTATTTGAATTAATTGACCTTCAAAATTTTAAAATAATCTATTCGCAAAGAATACTTGACCTTATACATTTAATTCACCATCTTAATACAATAAAATAGCATTTTACTATGTGTACTTTATTTCGAGTATTGAGAACAGTAGAATATTTAAAAGTAGTTACACAATTTGAGAATTTGGCTTACCAATAATGAAAGTTATTACTATGTTTAGATTAATTACGCATGAATTTACTATCATTAAATAAATTTGATATTATATGCACAAGAAAATTTGAAAGGTTTTATTTAAGTGGTATGACTTAAATAAAACCAAAGTTCAATCTTCCCAAACAAGTACATAACTCTTCAATACCTAAATCTAATCAAATCCAACATATTTTTATCATTTATCCATGAAATAACTAACATTGATATTATGACATTCATTCTATAGTTTATATGCTTATAAGTCGAAAAAATTAGGATAGTTATTTTGATAATATTGGTCGAATGATATACTTTATAACAAAACACATGAACCAAAAAAAAAACAAATATAAATTAATTGTTTTATAAAGACAGATTTGTTATATAACAAAAAAGTATGTACTCCTAACTTATAAGCAACACAAAACTATTTATATTAATATTATTGAGTAAAATTATTTATAAAAAAACCAAATCCTACCTGATTTTGTATGTTATTATGTTAATCCTTTAGAATCTGCCATAAAATGAACATGCATGTTATTATTTGAAACTTTATAATTACCCAAAATATATTCTCTTTTATAATATTATGCAAATTAAAGAAACTATATATTCTCTTTTATAATATTATCTCTCTCCTCCTATCTTCATCTTCCTAAATTGTCAAAAATGAAAATCTTGAAAAGTAAAAACGCGTCCCAGCACTGTTAGTTGGCTTCCATTAATGACTTCTACTTTCTCTCTCCTACTCTAAATTATAGTTGTCCCAGCACTGTCACTTGGCTTCCATTAATGACTCAAATCAAAGAGCCAGAGAAAACCAACAATTGGGTTTTCTTAAAACGCAAATCTACACCTTATAGTGCTTAGATATATTCTCTTGTCTGTGAAGAGTGTTACTATTGTATAGCTCTTGATTGCATATCTAGGAAATGCTGTGAATTAACATTTCTTGTTTAAATGAATAAAATTGAGAACTTTAAGGATGTATTATTAGTGTTTTAGGCACACTTACCAATTGGCATGACGTAAATCAACAGTTTGGTTTTGTTTTTGCCGCGTCAATGATTTTGTGGGCAATATTCATATACACCATAAATGATTACAGATTAAGAAGGATATGCTGCTTAATCCAGATGATTTACGGCAATTCCGGAATCATTCTTCTCAAATCTACACCTGGGTATGAGTAATTTTCCCCCAATTTGAGCTGTAATCTTCCTTACAAGCGTCGCCGGAATTTCAATTCCTGTCGTTTTAGCAATATCCTTCGCCGGAAAACCAGTTTACGACAAGGCTATTTTGGGTAGCTTAATTTTTCCCCAAATCTACACCAGCAATTTTTCCTCCAATCTCAAGATAATGAGTTTTTCTGTCATTTCAATTTGAGCTGTAAAAATCTGATTTTATTGTTAATTTATTAAATTATCCGAAAATTCAAGAAAAATAAAAATGGGGAATGGTGGGAAGAGAGGGAAAAAATCTGAGGTTTGAAGGTCACCAATGGAGGACGGTGGGAGGAGAGAGAATGCTTGAACGTTCATCAATGGAGGATGGAGGGAGGAGAGAGAGAAATTTGGGAGGATGAACAAGGGAAAACCTAACGGTGTTAGGGTTCCGTCCATAGTAAGGGTATTTTGAGCACAAACACAAACCTCAGGGGTATCTGAGGAATTCCCCAAATGTGGGGGGTATCTTGGGAATTACGCCAAACCCCAGGGGTACCGGAGGAAATTTCCCTTTTTTTTTCGAATTGATTTTCACCATGGATATACATACACTTGATAATTTTTTTTAAAAAAGTCTAATAATTTCATTCGAACATATTTTATATTATATTTTCAACATGTATATTCATAGACTTTGTAATTTACAAGAAAAAGTGAAATTAATGTCAATAATATGTTCGAATTACTTGAACTCATAAATATTAGTATTAATTCGGTTTTCAACATGTATATCAATTATTTTTACATGCATGTTCATTCGACCATAAATAATGTAAATTTAACATTATTATTAATCCAAACAACAATTTTTTAATTAATAGTAGTTTTTAAAAAGAAAAATTAATCCTAGAAATGATGCAAAAAACAATCGTTGCATTTATAAGAAAATGTTGAAAATTACTTGAACTCATAAATATTAGTATTAATTCGGTTTTCAACACTTAAATCGTAAATTTTTTGGATTTTGTAAACCGGGCCAAATTGCAATCTTTTAATTTTTTTTTTAGTTCAAGTAATTTTGTCAAAATACCTTATTCGAAAGCATCAACATAATTTATATAATTATTTTTCAACATACATATACCTAAACTTTATAATTAACATTAAAAACTCGAATTATTGTCAATATATCCAATTATATTTACATGCATGTAGGTTTAATTTAAAATTATCAACCTAAAATATTATATTACAC
The DNA here is from genome assembly GCA_947648045.1 of Beta corolliflora. Taxonomy (NCBI): domain Eukaryota; kingdom Viridiplantae; phylum Streptophyta; class Magnoliopsida; order Caryophyllales; family Amaranthaceae; genus Beta; species Beta corolliflora. The sequence continues at coordinate 70,480 of CANSZD010000236.1, forward strand.
TTAAACTAATAGATTTTCTTGCATGCATTTACTTATAAGCTTAAATAATAATAATATTTGTATATAATTAAATTATCTTTAATATTAGTGAATAAATAAATAATTAAAAATGATTACAAAAAAAATTTGGTTACTTATCTAAACTTGATGAAAATCGAATTGGTTGACAAAAAAAACCAAGTCTTCAAGATCAGCCATCATCATCATCATCATCATCATCGCATCTTCATCTTTATTTTCTTCCCAAATTAGAACTTTCCACAGAAATCTTCATTTTTTCTTCCCAAAAAAAAAACTTCCGACCTTCAATAATGCCCAAATTAGTGTTGCATGTAAAAAATTTCAATTGATCAACTATATAATCACAATTTTGCATGTGATTATCAATTTTTTTTCGCACAAAGGGATTTTTTTCATGTACATTTTTGGAGATGTAAAGAGACAAAGAACCGATTTTTTTAGAGAAAATAGTTTCATTTTTCCGGATTTAGAGAGAATAAATGAGATAGAGAGAGAAAGAGGTTGAGAGAATGTGGAAAGATTTTGCTGAGGAATTTCGTTTTTTTCGTTTTTTATAACCTATTGGAACAAAAATATAAGAGATTTATAGCAAGAACTTTTTAATAACAAGAGATTTATAACAAGAGATTTATAAAAAATATATGGGCTCAAATTCCAAGAGAATCGATTTATAACAATAGAAGAAAAATAAGATATTAGGTGTTAGCCCATATAATTAGATGTATAAATCTCTTGGAAGAAAAATAGAAGAGATTTATACAATAGGTGATAAATTTGAGTGTATAAAAGATATTTATAAAAGACGATATTAGGTGTTGATATAAATTTGAGTTGATATAAATTTGATACAAATTTGAGTTCATATAAATTTGAGTTGATATACATGCTATAAAAGTTTATACAAACTGAATGCAAAAAAAAATCATAAGATGTTTTTATATCACATTGTCCTGTAAGTTGATATAATATGTTATTAAAAGTTTGCTAACCATGTGCTTTTAACTAATACAAAATATTTTTATCAAAGCATTTTTTATAATAGATTTTTAAATTATAATATGTTTATCATACTAAGTGTGTGCTGTAATATAGTTTGTTATATTTTTTACATATGTTTTTTTAATACATTGCAAAATCTTATAATGTTTTGCTTTTACATGGTGAGAATAAGAAATGAATATATAAGTTGGTTGCCAAAAACTTATGCCAAATGTATTCTACTTACTAATAATGCATGAATATATAATATTTTTTTATTGTTATACAAGTTGAATATATAATTTATTATTTATTTGTATTATAGGCGGAGAAAATATCAAATTTAATACATCAGTTCCACCACAGAAAATTGGTGTGCCATCAAATTATAGACACCCTTGCTCGACGTATTCAACGGTAAAACCATATTTTTTTAGTCTTATATGTATACATAATTAGTGAATCATAAAAAAGTTGCAATTCATTGTTTTTTAATTAATGAAATCATAATTGATTTTTAAAACAGGTCCTATGATACTCAATACAGTTTGTAATCAATCTGCACGTATTGCTTGGGAAAAAAGAAGGTGTATATTGAAAGATAAACGTGAAGGTCGCTTTTGTTCTCCAGGAGATATGAAAGAAAATCAGACTCCATTAAGTAATAGCCATTGTAATACACTTACAAGTTTATTATTCAAAATCATAAGTCTGATTTCATAATATAAGATTCTTGATTATAAATTTATATATCATTAGTGAATCATACAAAATATACAATTCATTGACATCTTATTGAAAAATCGAATTGCGTTTTAAAACAAGGCCTATGATAGTCAATACATTGCATAATGAATCTGCACGTATTGCTCAAGAAAAAAGAAGGCTTATACTGAAAGAAAAGCGTCACGGTCGTTTTTCTTCTCCTGGAGATATGAAAGAAAATCAGACTCCATTAAGTTGTGCTACAAGTAATAGCCATTGTACTACAGTTACAAGTTTATTATTCAAATTCATAAGTTTGATTTCATAATATAAGATTATTTATTATAAATTTATATATCATTAGTGAATCATACAAAATATACTATTCATTGTTATCCTATTAAAAATTCAAATTGCTTTTTAAAACAGGGCCTATGATAGTCAATACAGTTCATAATAAATCTGCCCGTATTGCTCGAGAAAAAAGAAGGCTTATACTTAAGGAGAAGCGTGACGGTCGTTTATGTTCTCAACCAGATTCGATGTTTAAAGCAAATGATACTCCATTAAGTTGTGTTATAAATAATAGCCAATGTAATACGCTTACAAGTTCATTATTCAAATTCCTAAGTTGCACTTCATTGACTAAGATTATTGATTCTAATCTTTTATATGTTCATTTTCAAGTTTGCACACCGACAACATTACAACCTCATATCAATTCAAGGAGTAAGAAAAGACAAATACTAACATGTAATACATCAATGATAAGCTACTTTTTAAAAGTTATGCTTTTACTAAATCCATAGTAACCAGTAGAATCCTAATTATCAATGATTTCAGGTCCAAATTACAAGTTAACTCCATTGAACTATTCTGACTCATCATTGAACTATGATGAAGCCAATATAACACCACTTAGTAACATTACAAATGGTTAGTAATCTTCATCAAATTGCTATGTGATCTTATTATAATAAATTTCAATTGAAATTCATTGATGTAATTAAGTTTTTGTAGATACCAATATCAATGAAGACGAGCGCAATTCAGGAAAATTTAATCGATATAAACGTATGACAATATTGAAACAAAAGCGCTCAAAAAAAGGTAGATTGTCATTGCCGGAAGATGAATACTTTAAATTGGCTTTATATGGATTTTTTGTGTTTAAAAGACTGTCAACATCTTTTTGTAGTTGTTCAGACTGATAATCAAATGACACCTACGTCTTCAAGTATTGCAATTGAGCAGTATACTTCTCTTAATAGTACTACAACGAACCGTGAGTATTATTACAATACACTATGCATTGCTTCCATTAAGAATGATAATTATATAAAACTATCAATTTACTAACCTGTTTTAGTATTTGTTTGTTTGTATTTAAGAAGGACAAGCTGATTCGAAGTTAGCACAACATAGTAGAAGACTTTTATTGAATGAGAATCGAAATTTAGGTATTTATTATTTGATTTTGTTATTCTTATGTTAAAGTCATTATATATATATATATATATATATATATATATATATATATATATATATATATATATATATATATATATATATATATATATATATATATATATAAGAAATTATCTTGACAAATACTCAATGATTTTTAATTTACCTAGCTGCAGATAGCCACTTAAGTCGATGAGGAGAAGGTCGCTATTCATTCAAATACAAAAAATATGTCGTCCAAAGCAAAAAGGTCGTGAAACAAGTGAGATGACATACTGATTTAGGTATTTAACTATTTATAGTATAAGAATCCTTATCTCGGATTATTTTGATTATATATCTTTGCTCATTTTTATTGAATGATTTGCATATGTATAGGAGACTCAACCGATGAATTTGCGACAAATATAAGAGACCGGACCATTGATGGGGAAGTTCATAGTCGTGAAAATGCACCTAGAAATGTTGAAGTTCAAAATAAAGTTTTAGGTATTCAAAGATAATAACTTTAAAATTTAACTTGCATATAAATGACATGTATATTACTGAAAATATTAATATAGACATAATGCTATATATTCAGAGTACTGGGATATTGGTGATCCAATATGGAAGTGTGAGTATTGTGGCGCAATGATGTGGTATGAAGAAAGAGGAAAAAGGAATTTTAAAAAAACGGGCAAGCTAAAATTCTCACTATCTTTGTATGCAAGGCAAAGTTGTTCTTCCTTTGTTTCGTCGGCCTCCACAACTATTGACAGACTTCTTTGAAAGGAAAACATCCTAGAAGCAAGCACTTCATCGAGAATATCCGACCATATTATATGATGCATTCGTTTACATCGATGGGAGGAAAGATACAAGCAACATCCACTCAAGGACGCGGACCCTATAATTTCAAAATAGGTGGTCGGAATCATCACCTAATTGGTAGCTTCTGTTGCCTAATGAAGGATCGCGTCCGAAGTTTTCTCAACTATACATATATGATACATAGCATGAGATTGGTAATAGGAAGGTCAGCTTACGAGGTAAACTAAACATTACATTTTTGTGACATATACTAACGTTGTGTGCTAATTGAAAATTTATGTATGTATCTTCTAATAACTTTTTAAATGGTCATCACAGTTGTATAAATCCTGATACATTTGAAGATTCTCTGATTGCCGAATTACAAGATATGATTGATCAGCACAATCCTCATGCTAAAAATTTTAGGATGGCAAGAGATCGCTTTAAAAATCATCCGTGTGATGAAGTTCGGTTGATATTAATTGGGATGAGAGACACTGATGGTAGGACATACAATCTACCTACAACATATGAGGTAGTTGCCTTGATAGTTGGAGACATTGATACCTGAGATAAACGAGATGTAGTTGTCGAGACACGAAGTGGAAAAGGCGAGCGATCTCTCGAGCTCCATCTTTCTTATCGCCCTTTGCAATATCCTCTCGCTATTTCCATATGGTGAGGACGGATACGAGTTGATGTTTGCCATAGGGATAAAAGTCTACCTACCGGTGATTCAAAAAAAACGAGATAGGCCCGACTATGAGAGAGTGGTTTGCATATCGAATGCAAGACCATGAAGAAGAGGCGGACACCATTTTGTTTGCCGGACGTTTATGCCAGCAGTTTTGCGTCGATGGTTATACAATGATGGAGGCTGAAAGATTGTCATTCGTAAGGAATAATCAACAGAGTTTTAGGGCTGACAATGTTAAGAACATAAGAGGTGCAACAAGTAGAGGAGATACAGAAGAAGCATCTACAGGTAGTCGAGTAATTATACCAGCATCATTTACTGGAGGACACAGCTACATGAGAGAGAATTATCAAGATGCAATGGCTATTTGTAGATGGTATGGCTACCCAGATTTGTTTATAACATTCACATGTAATCGAAAGTGGCCCGAAATAACACGGTGTGTATCAAAGAGGGGCCTGAGGCCTGAAGATAGACCAGATATTGTTTGTCGAGTTTTTAAGATGAAGCTCGATCAAATGGTTAAGGATCTTAAGGATAAAAATATTTTTGGAAGAGTTAAAGCAGGTAATTGGAAGATTATTGCATCTTCATATATATATTAGTTGTGCTTTGTACAATATTTTTATGAAAATCTTAATATGTTGGCTAAATAATTATCTTACTATGATTTACAGTTGTCTACACTGTGGAATTTCAAAAGTGTGGATTGCCACATGCGCATATACTTTTGTTTTTACACCGGGACGACAAATTTCCTAATGCCGAAGCAATATACAAAATTATTTCTGCTGGGCTTCTAAACAAAGATGAAAATCCGGAGTTGTACGATGTAGTTTCAGAGTTTATGATACATGGTCCATGTGGTGCTTTGAACAATAACGCCCCATGTACTACTGATAAAAAGTGCACAAAACATTTTCCGAAAAAATTCAATGAGAGAACAACAGTGGATGAAGATGACTACCCTGTTTATAGGAGAAAAGATAATGGTGCAACCGTTGTCAAAGGTGGCATCACGCTTGACAATAGATTTGTGGTTTCGTATAATCCAGAGTTGCTGTGTAAGTATCATGCACATATAAACGTTGAATGGTGCAACCAGTCGTGATCTATTAAGTATTTGTTCAAGTATATCAATAAGGGATATGATAGAGTCACGGCAGCAGCATATCAAAATCGTCAAAACTCTGATGATCCTTAGGAAATTGATGAAATCCAAATGTATTATGATTGTCGGTACATATCCCCAAGTGAAGCCATGTGGAGGATATTTGGGTTCATTATCCATTATAGAATTCCTGTTGTGGAGAGGCTAAGCTTTCATTTACCCGACGAGCAAAGCGTCCTTTATACTGATGATGCTTCGACTTAGGGTCGGTGCTTGAAAGACCTAACATTGTAAGAACAAAGTTTCTGTCATGGATGGAGTGCAATAAAAAATATGCTGAGGCCAGAGAATTGAGCTATGTTGAGTTTCCAACAAAATTTGTATGGCAACCAGGTGAACGTGAATGGACACCTCGGAAGAAAGGGTTTTGCATTGGGAGGATTTATCATGTAACTCCAGGAGCAGGTGAAAAATTCTATTTGAGGACACTATTCAATTTCGTTAAAGGTGCAACGTCTTATGAAGACATACACGTTGTTGATGGTGTACAATATTCCACTTTTAATGAAGCATGTTATGCTAGAGGTTTATTAGAATATGACAAGGAGTATGTTGACGCCATAATAGAAGCCAGTTTTAGAGAATCGGGACAATATCTACGTAATCTTTTTTGCATGTTGCTACTGTCCTGCAATTTGACAAAACCTGAGGTTCTTTGGGATAAGACTTGGCACCTTCTTTATGATGATATCCTATTCAGACAACGAAGACTTCTCAAAGACAATGGTATATGAGCATTTTCATCAGTACGTTTATTAAATGTATTCATAAATATTTATTGTTACGATATGGTTTGAATTTTGAGTAACCGTCAAATGTGTTTGTTTTGCAGCATTGCGACTAACTAATGAATCATTGCAAAATTTAGCTCTCGCTGACATTGAAGCTAAGCTACAAAGTAACGGTAGCACCCTCCGTAAATTCACCGAAATGCCATTCCCAGATGATTTGATTATCTCAGATGGTCAAAATAAGCTCATAATTGATGAGCTATCTTATGATAGAGAGCAGCTACACAAGGAATTCAAAGAACTTTATTCGGGATTGACGGTTGAACAGTGTGGAATTTATAATGAAATCATGTCTGCGGTATCAAGAGGTGAGGGGGGCGTCTTCTTTGTATATGGTTATGGAGGAACTGGTAAGACATACCTATGGAGATTATTGTGTGCTGCACTAAAGCGTCAAGGGAAAATTGTCTTTCCAGTTGCGTCAAGTGGAATAGCGTCATTGTTGCTTCCACGAGGGAGAACTGCCCATTCTAGATTTGGACTTCCCTTAAATGTTACTGAGAACTCAACGTGTTCAGCAATTAGGCCTGGATCAGACCTCACAGCTCTCCTTATTAGGACAAAACTGGTCATTTGGGATGAGGCTCCTATGATGCATAAATATTGCTTTGAAGCTCTAGATAGAAGCTTAAAGGATGTTATGCGGTGCATGAATCCAGCAAATCAACATATTCACTAGTAGAAAAACGTTGATTTGCGTCTCTTAAATTGCGTCGCACAACAGGAAAACCGACGCAGAAGTCTAGGGGCGCATCATTTGCGTCGGAATCCAATAGGAGTCCGACGCAAATCATGCTTCATGTGCGTCGGATATAAGTAGCATTCGACGCAAAAAATGTATGTGCGTCGGATACCAATTACTGTTCGACGCAAATAATTAAATAAGAATTTGCGTCGAAGGTATGTTACATGCGACGCAGATCACTGTATCTCACGATCTGCGTCGTATCTACTTAGCCCACCGACGCAAATCGTCGGCCCAGTTATTATAAAATATATACGATTTGCGTCGGACATACGGAGCCCATCCGACGCAAATCTACTTACACTATATAAAGGCGCGCCCTCACCAATTCACTCGCTCAACCCTAAGCACCAGCCACCTCTCCATCTCTCTTCCTTCTTCGGTTATCTGACTTATCTCTCAACCCTAAGCCATCATCTCGCCACTTCTCCATTAAAGTGCGCCTTCATCGCGCCTTCATCTCTCTTCTCATCTCTCACCGGAAGTCGCCACTTCATGTCGCCTTCATCCGAAATCTTATCTTACCACGAAATCTTTCCAGCCCACTTCTTATCGGCTTCATCTGAAAGGTGCTGTTGTAGATCTTGGAAAAAACAGAGCAAAATCTTGGCGACAGAACAGCTGTTGTAGATCTTGAAAATCCTTTGTGATCTCAGAGTGGAAAATCGAGAAAATGGCGAAGGGCGACATTATTTCAGATTTGACGGTGAAGATTGAAGAAAATTGGATTAGCCTTCGATTTTTAACATTATTTCAGATTTGAGGTTTTTTTTTATGTTTTTCCCCTAAATTGTATTGTTAATAGCTTTAGATTTTTGGTTTTTTTTATTTATGTAATTCAAGTTGTAATATAATTTTTTCTTATAATTTTTAGGGTTTTTTTTGTGTTAGATCTGGTTTTTTTGGGTTCAAACTGTATAATAATAAAGTTTCTTAATTTCTCTTCATTTTTTTCCTTTGGCAATAACATAACCAATCGCATTAGTTCTGCAGTTTGAAAGATTCACATTACTTAATTTCATTTCTTTCCTTTGGGTTCACATTATTTTGGTTGTTTATTGCATAAATGTTGGTAATCTGCTGTTTGAAAGGTTCACAAGAGAGCCAAAAGAATTCCGTTTGCTCAGTGGAAAATGTAAAAAAAAAAACAAAAACCTACTATTTGCGTCGCACGTAGTGCGACATGCGACACAGATGACAAGCATTTGCGTCGCATGTGGCACTACGTACGACGCAAATGGTAGGTCCCCAGGCTTGCTGGGCTACTGGGGTATGGCTTAACGTCTCCCATCTGCGTCGCACCTCGAGCCCTGTCCGACGGAAATAGCTCCTCAACTGCGGCGTTTCCTAGTCTGACGCAGATTATGTCTCCGTCATTTGCGACGAGACCTGTGCCGTCGGACCGATGTCCGACACAAATAGTGGTCCCAGGTCCGATGCAAATTGACAATTCTGTACTAGTGATTCCATTTGGTGGAAAGGTTGTTGTGTTCGCTGGTGATTTAAGACAGATATTGCCTGTCGTTCCCAAAGGAAGCAGACAAGATATTGTGTTCTCAGCAATCAATAGTTCTTACTTATGGGATTTTTGCCGTGTGCTAATATTAACAAAGAATATGCGCTTGAGAACAGGTTTAAGTAGTTCCAATGTTGATGAAATTAGGGAGTTCTCAGAGTGGATTTTGAACATTGGAGATGGCGAAGTTGGTGAGCCGAATGATGGTGAAGCCGATGTAGAAATTCCTCATGAAACATTGATTGATGGAGGACATGACCCTATTTCTGCAATAGTAGAGAGTACATATCCCGACCTAGAGAATCACCTATGGGAAGAAAAATATTTTCAAGAAAGAGCTATTCTTGCTCTAACTAATGAAATTGCCGACTTGGTTAATGAGCATGTTTTGTCTCGGTTGCCAGGTGAAGAAAGAAGTTATTTAAGTTCAGATGCAATTTCTGTTGAGGAAGGAATTTTCGGAGTTCATGAGATGTATTCTACCGAATTTCTAAATACAATCAAGTGCGGGGGATTACCAAATCATAACATTAGATTGAAGGTAGGGGCACCAGTAATGCTCTTAAGGAATATTGACCAGACTTCTGGGCTATGTAATGGTACCAGATTAGTCGTCAAGCATCTTGGCAATCGTATTATTGAGGTTGTTGTTGTGTCCGGCAGTAATGTGGGGGACAAAATTTTCATTCCCAGAATGACACTTACACCATCAGACGCAACAAAGTTCCCAATAAAATTCCAGAGAAGGCAGTTTCCATTAGTTGTATGTTTTGCAATGACGATAAATAAAAGCCAAGGACAATCTCTAGCCTATGTAGGATTATATCTCCCTCGGCCAGTATTCAGCCATGGACAGTTCTATGTTGCTGTATCAAGAGTTACAAGCAAAAAGGGTTTGAAAATTTTAATTTGTGATAAAGAACGTGGGAAATCAAATGTTACAACAAATGTAATGTATAAGGAAGTATTTCAAAATGTGCAATAAGTATTACGCAAACTCAAATATTTATGTAATTAGTTTTTCTTTCAATGTGTTCATATAGTCACGCACAGTTGTCTTATTGTCTATTTTGTTGCATAGTATACGATAATGCGTTTTTTATAGTTATATGTAACTTTGTTTGTTTTATTTATGTCACCTTCGTGCTGTAAAACCTTTTCTTTATATGAACGCAAACAATTAGCATCCCATACATTCTTGCACGGGCTTTAAACTAGTATATACTAATAAATAGGGATGTTCATAATTATCCGATTCGGTCGATCCGATCCGTGATCCGGACGATCCGATCCGATTTTTCGGATATCCGATCCGCTTTTTTAGTTTTCGGATATTTCGGATCGGATATCCGAAAATTTTCGGATCGGATACGGATCGGAATTTTTCATTTTCGGGTATCCGAAAATATCCGAAACATGGAAATCTATTGGATATTTTCGGATATCCGATCCGAAATATCCGTTTTCAAGGCCGGATATCCGAAATATCTGATGATCCGATCCGATCCGAAACTTATTTTATGAACTTTTCCTTTGAAAATTTCAATTTTTTTTAGTTTTCGGATATCCGATGATCCGATCCGAAAGTTCGGATATCCGATCTGATCCGAAAAATTTCGGATCGGATTCGGATCACATTTTTCCCGATCCGAAATTTTCGGGTATCCGAAATTTCGAATCGGATCGGATATCCGAAATGAACACCCCTACTAATAAACCTTGCTTTATAAATCCTTGGTGTCACCTAGAAAATTGCCCTCACAAATTCTCCCTCAAATTCGAGCCTCTCACCCTTATTAATTCTATATGGCAGTTTTTTCAATTAAAACACTTGTCCAACTAGGATAAATCGCCACGTGTCATTCATTTCTCTATTGTAATGGCCAAAAATTTTAAACCCCCTAATCATTCGAAATTCAATCAATTACAATCTTCAATCATGTGCAAGTTGATCACCTAAATCAAAATCATTCCTAATTTGGATGACGTGATTTTAGTGATTGATTCAATCAATCTTTAATATGGACGGTTTTAATAGAGTACTTTTTATTAAAAAAAAAAACTGATTTAATTTAGTGAAAACCTTAACTCTACCACTATAAATACTCTAATCATATTTGCATTGGATTACTACACCAAACTCCATAAACCCTAATTTGATTTTCGTCAATCTCGGCCAATGATTCATGCCGTTAATAAGTTTTATCATGCAATCACACATGATCTGCTCAAGTACGCATGATTATCTCCATCAAACAAATTGGCACCATTAATGGGTCAAATGAAAATTCAAACAAATGCTTATATAATGGGTTTAATGTTTTGGTGAAGATTCATTCCTGTAAATGCCTAATAGCAGTAATTTCACGCTATCAAACAAATTAGTCCATTCTAGATTATTTTTTTAATTTTTTTGGGCCACTTTCACGTCGGCAGTTCTTACGTGCAAAAGGTGAGATCAACATTATTCAAACATAATGAATTTAAAGCCAATCTACGATGAAGAAGAGAATGAAGTAGATATAAGTTTTGTTCGGATCGTCAAATGAAGATTTATGATGTTTGCATATTGTATTATATTGAAGATTTATGATGTTCGGATCGTCAAGAGTATATAGTGACAATCATGGTGAACAATGTAGTTGTAGTTCAATTGTTCATTTAAGTACGTTTATAATCATATTCACAAAAAAATGGTGTAATAGTATTTGTTTAAGGTAATCGAATGGCCAAATTGAGCCAATACAAATGAATTGTTCGGTTTGGCAGCTATATGGATGGGCAACGTCAACTTGGTATAGTTCTTTGCCATATTCCTTCATTATCTTTGGAGATTTGGGTGATGGAGAAGTATATAAATTTTGAATCATGGACTAATCTGTTTGTAATTCCGTACAGGAAGTGTAGCAAGTATATGTTATTGGATATGGATCTGTTGGTATGATTGCCAACTGCGAAAATTTTAATTAATGCGAGATATGAAGGATTATGTGCATGTGATCTTCAACAGGAAAGTTTAAGGTGATTTTATTTGGAGAAATTTACGAGTAGCAGAGATAATTTTTGAAGATGAAGGTAATGATGAACAATCTCTCTCCTCCACGCCTCTCTCTTTTCCTTTATCTAATATATTTTTATATAAATTTAGCAAACTATTGACTTTGGGTTTTACAAATTATGAAAGAGAGGAGCAAGACTTGAAGCTCATATATGTAACGGACAACAGAATAATCAACGGCAGCAGCAACAACAAACTGGCGCAGGGCAGCAGCCAGCCTGAGCGTCGACAACACCGGCGACGACGCAACACCAGCAACACCGCATAGCAGGAACAACGCAGAGAAGAGATAAAATGCGAGGCAACAACAACTGAAAAACCAAAACAAAAAGACATTTGAGGTTCCTTCCATTGTGGAGTTTCTAAAACCTTTGAATGATATTAATTGAGTTTTGGCTGAGCAAAGATTTAATCTTTGATGGGTGATTCTTGATTGAAAAAGAGAAAAACGTTGACACCATCATTTGCTTAAAAAAACCTAAAGGAACTAAGGGGAACAGGGGAGATGAAGACGAGTAGAAGAGGAGGAAGATTTAAGGTTCTTTTGGCTTGGTCATCTTCTGGAAAATGCTAATCAAAGTCTTTAATCTTATTTGATGGAGCATGATTTCTTGATAACAAGACATTAGTATGTCATGTGCACATAGAGCCACGACATAAAGAAGAAAAAAAAAATAGGTTTCTTTTTCTCCTTTTTTTCCCAAATGGGGTAAAATATGTAATAGATTCATTTTAGATCAATAAAGTATATTTTGATTATGTACATCATAAGATGTAAATGTCTCTATGTTTTTAAGTAAGTTTTACAATAAAGTTCTTTTATTTTGAGTATATTAAATATGCTTGGCATATGATATTATAATATTTTCAAACTTTCTGTTAGTTTTAAGGCTGAAAAATACTACTACATATGATTTGTCTCAAAATATGAAGTTAGTGTAATTTTTTTAAAAAAATCTAGAAAAAAATTCTAAGGAAGGTTTTAGTCTCGAATTTGTATTACGCATTTTGATTGTTTATCAACAAGGATATTCCATAACTTAATGCATTCAAAGAGAGGTTTTTTGTTTATGTATTTACAAAAAGATTTGAAAGTATACTACTATTATTAAAGTATAATACATTTTATTGAGTGGTGGTATATTTTCGTGTTAAAGTCAAGTCTGTTGTTCAGTAATAAATATTCATTTTTTGTTTTGTTTGATCATATTGATCATTATAACGTTTTATTTTAATATCGATTTACAAAAAATCGATAGTTAAGAAGGTCGAAGGATACATTTATTTATGTATATTTATTTTTAAAATTTAAGGCTCATAATTAGCGTGAAATGCTTTATTGCCATTTTATAGAAAATTCGTATGTTTGCTTTCTGAAAATTATTGTACAATCATTAAATCATGACATATTTGATCAGGGTTTTTTTCCGCACATAGCATTGGTATTCTGTCATTATAAATAAATGACCAATCATAACTTGAAAAGGAGTTTAAGAACATTGATCATGACATCTTTGATCAGGATACATTTATGCAAGTTATGTATTGAGCAACCTATATCTATGCAGTCAAGATAAAGATTGCAAAGAGAAGGGGTTTAAGAACATGGTCAACATTATGACTTATCTTGGTCAAAAAAGAGTTATAGAATGTAGGAAAATATTTAGAGATGTCATGAGATATGGTTTAAGAACATTATCATTGTGGACTCAAAACCAATCATAACATGTGATATGTACGAACAACATACAATGATATTGAAGAACATGGATGTTTATTAATTGACTATTATTCCCCTATGGCTGATCATGATTTCTTGAAATGTGAAGCTTGCCGTTGTGATCGAGAAGTTAATTTATTTTTGCAATTCATGTAATAGAGAATTAACTCATTTATGAATAATTTATTTTTGAAAGCCTTTTGTATTTGAATAAACTTTCACAATAGAGTATGTGAAAGAATAAGTTAATTAGTATAGGTTTTTTTCATTTAACTTTTTTTTAATAATATTTGCGTTATTTAAATTTATTTGTTATTAATATAAATGATTTATTTTAAGTCATGATCATTTGATGTATATTAATTTTACTTATCATTTTTACCATTTGAATAACGAAAGTGCACTATTTTAATTTTACTTAGCGATTTTACCATTTGAAAAAAATTTAAATAATTCTTTGAAGAAATCGGATATATTTCAAGAAATGTCTTTCATACTTAATATATTTATAATATAGAATTATTAATAATTTAAAATTTTTTCTAATAAAAAATGAAGTTTGATATTGGCAATTTTAATTGTCATACATCTATATCATACTTCATATGAGTACATTAAAAAGGAAAAATCTTTCTAATAGGTCAACTATTTCTAATTTAATCGTTAGTAAATCAATGATATTTTTATTAATGTGATTAATTGAAAACGACCCTTATAGTGATAATTGATAGACTACATTTTTCCGACCCTAATTGATTCAGTATAATTGATAGGCTATATTTTTGGGCCCTAAGTTTTCGGCGCTAATTCTTCGGCCCTAATTTGTCACTGAATTTAGTACTATGTCATATAAATCTTATATATCCTATAGTTAAATGTTAATTTATATATTTAAGGCAATTCATAAAATCACACGTTTTTTTAGAGAAATTGAATGTTAAGCAATATTTTTTTGAAACCTTTGTTAACATAAATAATAAAAATCGTGTAGGAGATATGAATCAAGTAATTTTATATAGTTGCTTTAATTTCAATTATTTACCTCATTGTCCGATTTATATATTGAGTAATGACACTTTTTTTTAGCATAAAAAACGGCAGTTAGTGAAAAAGTTAAGGAAATTCTTCAATTTTTTTGTCCCTTTTTTTGCTACAATAAATTTTAGGAATCGTTTTTTAATAAGAAATTTAGGGTTTGAAATTATGAAACCTTTTAATACAATACATCAACTTATTTTCAAGTTCTTATATATACCGATTTCTATTATACAAAGCACATTTATTTTTTTCTCAACTCCATTAATTACTACAAAGCTTAAGTATCAACCATGAAGAGGAAGTCTCGCTCATTGCCAGCATTATTCAACCATCTACCTAATGAGATCATAATGGACATACTAGGACGGATAGCCTCTCAAGCTCCCTTCGATTTATTCAAATGTAAATTAAGGTACGTTTTTTTGTCACTTTTTGTTTCTACTTTTTTCGTTTTGTAAAAATTAATGATTTATGTTAATATTTTCTTATATTTATCATCAGTTGTAAGATGCTGAATAACATGTCAAATGAAGAGAGTGTTCTTCAACAAGTTTCGGTAGAGGGAATGATGGACCTAATATGGAGATTTGATGAAAATTTATCGTTGTTTACAAGCAAATAATACAGAGTCACTACTTCGTTATGGTTTTGTAAGTGTAGTTTATTAGTATTCAAATACATATAATAATTTTATTGTATTATGTATACGATTGTTCAAAATTATTTTTACTTATACTATATACGGTTATAACTAAATTTAGATAATAGAGAAGGTATAAGTTTTTGGTTGTAATTTTGATCACTATATCTTAAATTATGTAATTGATAATTTATTACAAAATGTTTGTAGTTATTTTATAGTTTATTAGTATATTTTAATTATTTTATGCGTTAACAATTCTCTACATATATTTTTAAGTTGAATATGAACCGAATTTTTTATATAAGTTCGTTTATTAAAATTAGCTATAAAAAAAGTTATGTACTATTTGAGTTTCAATTTTTTTTAATTACACGGTTTTCTAATATTGTTAATTTTTTTTTAGGTTGACATTTTTCAACATGGTTGTTGGCATTATGGATTGCCAAAGATACAAAAGGCGTCAAATTTAGGACTGAAAATTGCAACTTATTTGTTAGCCCTCATAAATCTATGTAATAAAGATGAAGAGCTAACAAAGGAGGGCGTGAAAATGCTTAGTTGTTTAATTAAAGAAATAGGTATGAATGAGATTTTAAGTTGTAGGATTAGATATACTAGGATGCTGAACACTATATGGGTCAAAAGTAAAACTAATTTAGTAACTATGCCAGAAATTTATTGCAAAATTCAACAAAAACATAGTAAGAAGATAAAAGAGTGGAAAATTAGTGACTATTATTCTTCAACAAAAGTTTTCGACCAAGTTCAGTGTGACGAATGTAAATGTGATCGAAAAGTTCAATTTTTTTTTGTTAAGGATGTTGTAGATAAACAAATTAAAGTTATTATTTTTGCTTACATTAAGTATTGTATTTAAATATTATTAAAATAAATTTCATCGTGGAATAAAATAAGTACTCATTTTTTATACATGTTGTATTTTTTTAGTAATGTATTTGTTGTAGCCTAAAATCTACGGTTCCTCTTACGACACTTGGGGTCATCTGAGCCTTACATGTGTCCCCCCCTTGATGAATAGAGGAAAAAGATCTACCCTTTGGGCTAGGCTCAAGAATGGTTAAAAGGCTACTTTTCTGGCCCAAAAGGAAGTCAGAGGCCAGCCCTGTGAGGTGGCTGCATGAGAGTGGTTGATAAACCCTCTCAAATCATGGCTTGCCACGTGTCATGATCTGATTCTTCAGCCAATCAGAAGCCACTATTGTAGGGCAGATTTTAAGGTTTGCTGTCATCTTGCTATCACTATAAATACCCCTGAAATCAGGAGAAAGAGGATTCAATGCAAACAGTGCAAAGTTATTCTGTACAATTACTCTCTCACTTTCTCTCTCTATCTCTACTTTCTCTTACAACTCCTGATATCTGACTTAAGCTTCGGAGGGGGAACCACCACCCAAACCTCCAGGGTGGGTCCCTTTTTGCAGGTTCGGGAGTGAAGCTCAGGCTTGGATTAGGTTGATTCAGACATTTGTTGCACAAGTCTCCAAGGAAGAACATCTAAGGGATACTAGTTTACTTGCTAGACAAGAAAGCTCAATCAGCAGCTTACTTGTTGAACAAGAGGACTAAACATTTGGCGCCGTCTGTGCACTAGTGGAATAAAGTCCAACCGCTGCGGTCAAAACCGGGCTTGCCGCTGCGGTTTTGGCCCGCAATGGTTGGACTAGCAGCAGTTTTCATAAAGAAACTGCTGCGGTTGTGAACTGCAACGCGAAAAGAACAAACCGCTGCGGTTCCTTGGCAAAACCGCAGCGGTTAATGGTAAAAACCGCTGCGGTGTTTTCCTAGGAACCGCAGCGGTTTGTTCTTTGCCGCCAACCTCTTTGTATGCATTGGAACATTAACTGATGCGGTTTTCTTAGTAAACCGCATCGAGTTATATATATATATATATATATATATATATATATTATATTTGTATATATATAATATTTTATTATATCTAACTTGCTATAGTTGACACAAATCCCACAAGCGCGTCGTATACAAGTCAAATTAATATATATATATATATATATATATATAAAATTTGGAGAATGTACTACAAATGAAGTTGTATTAAGTACTAAAATCCAAAATAAACATCAATTATATTGTTGTACCTAAATAACTAGCAAGTAGAACAATAAGAACAAATAAACTCAAAGTCGCGGCATCATCTTCACATGCAAACTTCGGTAAGGTAGTGTGCTAGCAAATCCCGAACCTCGTTTATCTCGGTTGTGGTGAAAGAACTCTCCCTTTGGTTGAATACCTTAAACATAAGGAAACACACATAATATCAGTTTTAGTTTGAGTAAGACCTTAGATAATTGACTCTTATAGTTATATATGTACCTATTGGAACTATATATGACCTAACATGTGGCTAAATGCGGGAAATTAAGTGAAGTGAGCATCAAAGGCTAAAATCGGCCCGAAACGGCCTTCATTTACACAAAATGGGTTTCAAAGCATATGAGTGAACTATAATTGACTCTTATAGTTATATATGTACCTATTGGAACTATATATGACCTAACATGTGGCTAAATGCCGGAAACTAAGTGAAATGAGCTTCGAAGGCCAAAATCGGCCCGAAACGGCCTTCATTTAGCCAAAATGGGTTTCAAAGCATATGAGTGAACTATAATTGACTCTTATAGTTATATATGTACCTATTGGAACTATATATGACCTAACATGTGGCTAAATGCCGGAAACTAAGTGAAATGAGCTTCGAAGGCCAAAATCGGCCCGAAACGGCCTTCATTTAGCCAAAATGGGTTTCAAAGCATATGAGTGAACTATAATTGACTCTTATAGTTATATATGTACCTATTGGAACAATATATGACCTAACATGTGGCTAAATGCCGGAAACTAAGTGAAATGAGCTTCGAAGGCCAAAATCGGCCCGAAACGGGCTTCATTTACCCAAAATGGGTTTCAAAGTATATGAGTGAACTATAATTGACTCTTATAGTTATATATGTACCTATTGGAACTATATATGACCTAACATGTGGCTAAATGCGGGAAACTAAGTGAAATGACCTTCGAATTCCACAATCGGCCCGAAATGGCCTTCATTTACCCAAAATGGGTTTCAAAGCATATTAGTGAACTTTAATTGACTCTAATAGTTATATATGTACCTATTGGAACTATATATGACCTAACATGTGGCTAAATGCGGGAAACTAAGTGAAATGACCTTCGAATTCCACAATCGGCCCGAAATGGCCTTCATTTACCCAAAATGGGTTTCAAAGCATATGAGTGAACTTTAATTGACTCTAATAGTTATATATGTACCTATTGGAACTATATACGACCTAACATGTGGCTAAATGCGGGAAACTAAGTGAAGTGAGCTTCGAAGGCTAAAATCGGCCCGAAACGACCTTCATTTACCCAAAATGGGTTTCAAAGCATATGAGTGAACTATAATTGACTCTTATTGTTATATATGTACCTATTGGAACTATATATGACTTAACATGCGGCTAAAGGCGGAAAGAAAACAAAACTAAGTGCATTGAGCTTAAGAGGCCAAAATCGACTTTAAATTAAGCTACGTATATTAGTTTTATATGTATATATATCTATACCTTCTCAATATCCCCGACTTCCTTGTAACTTGAGGCTATATCGAACATGAACCTCAACACATAGTAGCCACACTCGGTCCCCCCCGGTTGCTGAGCACACTAATCATAGAATTACATAAAAAATCATGTAATTAACATACATGGTTGTTTTTTACTAAAAGAAAGAAGTACGTAGCTTAACTAATATGTATTACCTTCATTGCTTTCCATTCAGGTATTTTTCCCGTGCTCTTAAATTTCTTCAAAGAACTGTAGTTAAGTTAATTTCATGTCAGAAGTGGCCAAAGAATGGAATTAGTAAAAAGTGTAATGCTTATTAGCATTTTAAATAACAAATATACCTATTTATGCATGATTTGAGGAATAAGTGTCGTGGTGGATCTTGAGCTACAGAATCAAAATGATATACTGTGTTGTTTGAAGGACAAATCACAACGAGCGACCAATGAAGACTAAAATGCCAAAAAAGTTAGGAAGCAATCATGTGAGTACTTCTATTGTATATATAATGATAATTAAAGTGGTAAAAATAGATGCAAGGTTAAGAACTATACTCTTCAAAACAAGGGGCAAGTATGAACTTATGTTGTGCACGTAGAGATGTTTTGATACATAGCCAAATATACTCCTTGACCTCATTTGTGTTTTGCAAACAATTGTCGGCTCGGGTGAAATTTGGACATAACCACCCAAATTGCTCTTGTATGCTCTTGCGTCCACAATCATCTTGGAGTAATCTTTAAAGCACAACCAACTTCGTAACATAAATATATTATTGTATATTGCAAATCATTTTTATTTACTTCAAAAGTACAAATGTTTTACCTCATGAAGACTTGAATCAAGGAAACATTCAGCATCTCTCCGCAAAGGAACTCTTTCAAATCACCCTTAGACACCCATGTCGATGTATCCTCAAAGTAGTTGAATTGCGTGGTACCCAAATTCACCTCGAGAGGTGCATCATCCGACATATCACGCGCATTTGCATGTAGCCATATGCATGCCTTAGTGAGACACTCGATCTTTGGTTTCTCGATCCAAGTATATGTACTTGGTTTTTCTTGGTGACTTGAATCTTGCATTTCTTTGCCCGAAATGGCCTTCTTTAGCCCGCTTGAACCCTTCTTCTCTGAACCCTTCTTCGCCTTCTCTAGAGGAGGTGAGTCCGCCTTGCTTTCCTTGGGCTTGTTTATTCTCTCCAAAACCTAATAATTCAACGGTAAAAACATTCAACTTAGTTAGTAGGTAGGTATGAATTAAATCATTATGAATATGGATTTAAGTTGCTTTAATTTACCTCGTCTGAAAACCTCACCCATGCCGATGGCCACAAAACATAACCACCACGAGCGTCGGTCAAGACATTTAAATCAATTGACGGTTTAGGCAGCGGAAGAGCAAAGTCTTCGTAACCAGGAGTAATGGTCACTACACTAACCGCCAAGCGCTCATTGTCCACAGGCTCATGATGGACTATTGCTCGTTCACTTCGTGGTTGTGCATTTCCTACAGCCACCACAATCAAACCCTCATCTTTTACATCTAGTAAAAGCTAGCAAGGCGTTTCTTCCTTCAAAAAGTAAATGAAATTGAGGTTACGAACATGCAATTACATAATATAACATGTGACTTAGTTTTAAAAATTATAAGGATAATAGTTACCTCTAACTCAAGTATAGATGGTGGGGATTTTTGTGTGTTAGGATGGCTAGCTTTGTCCTCCAAAAGACGATCCAGTTTAGGTTGATGTATCGCCGGTAAACCAAACTGTGAGAGGACCGCGTTGAAACTCTCCGTGAGTTTCTCCGTGACTTTCTCCGTCACTTTCTCCGTAATTTCATCGGTAAGCTTCTCCCGAATAGCTTGTGTCATAGCTTCCATATCATGTGGTTGAGAGCGTGATTTTGTACCCACGGAGTAATCTTTAGGATACGCTTTTGTCACACCTCAAACGTCCACAATGGTCCTTTCCCAAAGTCTCATAAAGGGCATCTTTGTTGCCTTGGGGGGTGAACTCGCCGCTAACCTCTTTTTGCTTGAGCCCCATCTATAGAGAAATTAACAACGGTAAGTTTAAAAAAAATAAATCAACATCATAAGCGGCGGCGGGGGGGGGGGCAAAGACTGTGTAGGGGCGGAGCAGGGGTGGGGGCGGTGTGCGGTGTGCATGGGGAGGGGGCGGTGTGCGGCGGGAGCAGGGGAGTGGGGGATGTGTGCGGGGAGTGAGGGGCAGTGTGCGGGGGTGGGGGCGGTGTGCGGGGGTGGAGGGCATTGTGCGGGGAGTGTGGGGAGTGTGCGGTGGGGTGGGAGTGTGCGGCGGGGGAGCAGGGGAGTGGGGATGTGTGCGGGGGTGGGGGATGTGTGCGGGGAGTGGGGGCGATGTGCGGGGGGGGCGGTGTGGGGTGGGGGCGGTGTGCGGGGAGTGTGGGGAGTGTGCGGTGGGGTGGGAGTGTGCGCGGGGGGAGCGGGGGTGGGGGATGTGTGCGGGGGGGGGATGTGTGCGGGGGGGGGGGGCGGTGTGCGGGGGTGGGGGGTGGGGGGGGGCGGTGTGGGGGAGTGTGGGGAGTGTGCGGTGGGGTGGGAGTGTGCGGCGGGGGGGGAGTGGGGTGTGCGCAGGTGGGGGATGTATGGGGAGTGGGGGCAGTGTCGGGGTGGGGGAGTGTGGGGGTGGGGGAGTGTGCGGTGGGGTGGGAGTGTGCGCGGGAAGCGGGGAGTGGGGGATGTGTGCGGGGAGTGGGGGTGTGCGGGGAGTGGGGGCGGTGTGCGGTGGGATGGGGGAGTGTGCGGGGTGGGGGCGGTGTGCGAGCCGGTGTGTAGTGGGGTGGAAGTGTGCGGGGGGGTGTGGGCGGTGTGGGGGGGAGTGTGCGGGGCGTGGGGGAGTGTGCGGGGGGTGGGGGCTGTTAGGGGTGTGGGCGGTGTGGGGGTGGGGGAGTGTGCGGGGGGTGGGGGATTGGTAGTGCATGTACTTACAACGGCATTGGCTATCTTCAAGGTTCCCGGATCTGAAATGGTCATTTGATTGTTGATATCACGCCTATGCAAGGAGCACCACCAATCGCCGACACGATCAACTTTGACAAACGGCGCAGCCTTAGAGCCGAAGACGGCGTTGTGGTTGTATCGGTAGAAGGGGTAAAATTTCTCGTCAATCCACAACTTTCTCGCTCGCATAAGTATGGGAACCCATATGATGGTAGTGCTTCCTCTCGTCTTGACCGAGTGAATGTTTCTCACGCTTAGCCTATAAATTCACATGGGCAATTAGAAAACACATGTAATTGTATTGAAAGTGAACATGCAAAGTCGAATATATATAGTTTAAAGTGCAAT
Organism: Beta corolliflora; assembly: GCA_947648045.1. Taxonomy (NCBI): domain Eukaryota; kingdom Viridiplantae; phylum Streptophyta; class Magnoliopsida; order Caryophyllales; family Amaranthaceae; genus Beta; species Beta corolliflora. The sequence continues at coordinate 92,769 of CANSZD010000236.1, forward strand.
ACTTACCACCATCTCCGGCGTAGTATTTTGGGCAACAAATGCCTCCCAATCTTCTGGTTTTATATGTCCCCAAATCTGATGAGGCAAAGAATCCGGTTGAAATGTATCTTCCTGCTCTCCCCCTTCCTTTTCTGTTTCTTTTTCGACCTCCTTGTCCGTCTCACCCTCATTTTGCTTTGATTTTTGAATTTTCCTCCTCTTTATACTCCTCTTTCTCCGTTTCGTGATCCACCCACTCACTAGTTTGCTTTTGAAAGCTCTAAATCTTTCGGCCACCGCGGATAGAAACGCCGCCTTTTTTTCCTCATTATGAGTAATATGGAACGTATTCTATAAAAACAAGAAACAAACAAAAAGTTACCGAAAATGTGTTTCAAAGCATATAAGTGGAGTTTGATTGACTCTTATAGTTATATATGTACCTATTAGGACTATATATGACCTAACATGCGGCTAAATGAAAAAAACTAAGTGAATTGGAGTGTAAAGGCCAAAATCGGCCCGAAATGGCCTTCATTTACCCAAAATGTGTTTCAAAGCATATAAGTGGAGTTTAATTGACTCTTATAGTTATATATGTACCTATTAGGACTATATATGACCTAACATGCGGCTAAATGCAAAAACCTAAGTGAATTGGAGTGTAAAGGCCAAAATCGACCCGAAATGGCCTTCATTTACCAAAAATGTGTTTCAAAGCATATAAGTGGAGTTTAATTGACTCTTATAGTTATATATGTACCTATTAGGACTATATATGACCTAACATGCGGCTAAATGCAAAAAACTAAGTGAATTGGAGTGTAAAGGCCAAAATCGACCCGAAATGGCCTTCATTTACCCAAAATGTGTTTCAAAGCATATAAGTGGAGTTTAATTGACTCTTATAGTTATATATGTACCTATTAGGACTATATATGACCTAACATGTGGCTAAATGAAAAAAACTAAGTGAATTGGAGTGTAAAGGCCAAAATCGGCCCGAAATGGCCTTCATTTACCCAAAATGTGTTTCAAAGCATATAAGTGGAGTTTAATTGACTCTTATAGTTATATATGTACCTATTAGGACTATATATGACCTAACATGCTTCTAAATGCAAAAAATAAAAGTAATTCAGTTACAAAATAAACTTACACAAGTGTCTTCCCATAATGATTTCTTCATTGCATCGGGCACATCTTTCCACCCCACCAAAATGCTCAGTTTGCGCACACATAACCCTAAATGCTGCCCATACTTTTTACGCCATTGACCACAAGGTTGACCCATATCATCATACTCGAGGGTCATAGGGGTGTTATAATTCAATCCCTTGGTCGCACCGCTTCCTTTCCGCTTCTTTGTTGCAACTTTACTTGGAGTTTTGGTACTGAGAACCTCTTTCCCCGCATTTTTTTGTGGCACAATGACAGATGAAGTACATGGATAATCTTCCCTAGCATTGTTGTCAATGGGGGGAGCCTTATCGGCTAGCTCCTCATGTATTTCAGCCAAGTCAAGTTCCCTTTTACGCAAGCGCGCCTCCTCATCATGCGCTATGTCTTCCGGGTCACCTTTATCGTTCTCCTTCTCCGCATCATACTCATCATCATCATCCAATGACTTATCATAATCATCATCGGTTTCTTCCTCCACAATCACATCATCTCGGACCATGTTTAAACTCCTGAAATTTTAAAAAACGATATTAGAAACGCGTAAGATTAAACAAACATATGACTAGAAACCCCCTGCACAGTCCCCACCCCTGCACTCCCCCCACCCCTTGATGCCCCTCCTTGATCGCCCCCCATGATCGCCCCCGCACGGCCCCACCCTCGCCGCACATCAACCCCCGCTGAACCGCAATTACACCCACTTATATGCTTTGAAACACATTTTGGGTAAATGAAGGCCATTTCAGGCCGATTTTGGCCTTTACACTCCAATTCACTTAGTTTTTTGCATTTAGCCGCATGTTTGGTCATATATAGTCCTAATAGGTACATATATAACTATAAGAGTCAATTAAACTCCACTTATATGCTTTGAAACACATTTTGGGTAAATGAAGGCCATTTCAGGCCGATTTTGGCCTTTACACTCCAATTCACTTAGTTTTTTGCATTTAGCCGCATGTTAGGTCATATATAGTCCTAATAGGTACATATATAACTATAAGAGTCAATCAAACTCCATTTATATGCTTTGAAACACATTTTCGGTAACTTTTTGTTTGTTTCTTGTTTTTATAGAATACGTTCCATATTACTCATAATGAGGAAAAAAAGGCGGCGTTTCTATCCGCGGTGGCCGAAAGATTTAGAGCTTTCAAAAGCAAACTAGTGAGTGGGTGGATCACGAGACGGAGAAAGAGGAGTATAAAGTGGAGGAAAATTCAAAAATCAAAGCAAAATGAGGGTGAGACGGACAAGGAGGCCGAAAAAGAAACAGAAAAGGAAGGGGGAGAGCAGGAAGATACATTTCAACCGGATTCTTTGCCTCATCAGATTTGGGGACATATAAAACCAGAAGATTGGGAGGCATTTGTTGCCCAAAATACTACGCCGGAGATGGTGGTAAGTATTGCACTTTAAACTATATATATTCGACTTTGCATGTTCACTTTCAATACAATTACATGTGTTTTCTAATTGCCCATGTGAATTTATAGGCTAAGCGTGAGAAACATTCACTCAAGCTGCAAGACAGGAGGAAGCACTACCATCATATGGGTTCCCATACTTATGCGAGCGCGAGAAAGTTGTGGATTGACGAGAAATTTTACCCTTCTACCGATACAACCACAACGCCGTCTTCTAGCTCTAAGGCTGCGCCGTTTGTCAAAGTTGATCGTGTCACTGATTGGTGGTGCTCCTTGCATAGGCGTGATATCAACAATCAAATGACCATTTCAGATCCGGGAACCTTGAAGATAGCTAATGCCGTTGCAAGTACATGCACTACCAATCCCCCACCCCCGCACACTCCCCCCCCCCCACACCGTCCACACCCCTAGACCCCCCACCCACCGCACACCCCCCCCACGCCGCCCACACCGCCCCCCGCACACTTCCACCCCACTACACACCGGCCTCGCACACTGCCCCCACCCCCGCACACTCCCCCACCCCACCGCACACCGACCCAGCCCCCCGCACACCGCCCCCACCCCGCACACCGCCCCCCACCCCCGCACACATCCCCCACCCCCCGCACACATCCCCCACTCCCTCGCTTCCCCGCCGCACACTCCCACCCCACCGCACACTCCCCACACTCCCCGCACACCGCCCCCCCCGCACACCGCCCCCCACCCTCGCACACCGCCCCCACTCCCCTGCACACATCCCCCACCCCCGCACACATCCCCCACTCCCCGCTCCCCGCCGCACACTCCCACCCCACCGCACACTCCCCACACCGCCCGCACACCGCCCCCACCCCCGCACACCGCCCCCACTCCCCCGCACACATCCCCCCACCCCGCACACATCCCCCACTCCCCTGCTCCCCCGCCGCACACGCCCCCACCCCCATGCACACCGCACACCGCCCCCACCCGCTCCGCCCCCACACAAGGTCTGCCCCACCCCCTGCCGCTGCCGCTTATGATGTTGATTTATTTTTTTAAAACTTACCGTTGTTAATTTCTCTATAGATGGGGCTCAAGCAAAAAGAGGTTAGCGGCGAGTTCACTCCCCAAGGCAACAAAGATGCCCTTTATGAGACTTTGGGAAAGGACCATAGTGGACGTTTGAGGGGTTTAGGTGGTATTCGTCTAGGTGTGACAAAAGCGTATCCTAAAGATTACTCCGTGGGTACAAAATCACGCTCTCAACCACATGATATGGAAGCTATGACACAAGCTATTCGGGAGAAGCTTACCGATGAAATTACGGAGAAAGTGACGGAGAAACTCACGGAGAAACTCACGGAGAGTTTCAACGCGGTCCTCTCACAGTTTGGTTTACCGGCGATACATCAACCTAAACTGGATCGTCTTTTGGAGGACAAAGCTAGCCATCCTAACACACAAAAATCCCCACCATTTATACTTGAGTTAGAGGTAACTATTATCCTGATAATTTTTAAAACTAAGTAACATGTTATATTATGTAATTGCATGTTCGTAACCTCAATTTCATTTACTTTTTGAAGGAAGAAACGCCTTGCCAGCTTTTACTAGATGTAAAAGATGAGGGTTTGATTGTGGTGGCTGTAGGAAATGCACAACCACGAAGTGAACGAGCAATAGTCCATAATGAGCCTGTGGACAATGAGCACTTGGCGGTTAGTGTAGTGACCATTACTCCTGGTTACGAAGACTTTGCTCTTCCGCTGCCTAAACCGTCAATTGATATAAATGTCTTGACCGACGCTCGTGGTGGTTATGTGTTGTGGCCATCGGCATGGGTGAGGTTTTCATACGAGGTAAATTAAAGCAACTTAAATCCATATTCATAATGATTTGTTTCATACCTACCTACTAACTAAGTTGAATGTTTTTACCGTTGAATTATTAGGTTTTGGAGAGAATAAACAAGCCCAAGGAAAGCAAGGCGGACTCACCTCCTCTAGAGAAGGCGAAGAAGGGTTCAGAGAAGAAGGGTTCAAGCGGGCTAAAGAAGGCCATTTCGGGCAAAGGAATGCAAGATTCAAGTCATCAAGAAAAACCAAGTACATATACTTGGATCGAGAAACCAAAGATCGGGTGTCTCACTAAGGCATGCATATGGCTACATGCAAATGCGCGTGATATGTCGGATGATGCACCTCTCGAGGTGAATTTGGGTACCACGCAATTCAACTACTTTGAGGATACATCGACATGGGTGTCTAAGGGTGATTTGAAAGAGTTCCTTTGCGGAGAGATGCTGAATGTTTCCTTGATTCAAGTCTTCATGAGGTAAAACATTTGTACTTTTGAAGTAAATAAAAATGATTTGCAATATACAATAATATATTTATGTTACGAAGTTGGTTGTGCTTTAAAGATTACTCCAAGATGATTGTGGACGCAAGAGCATACAAGAGCAATTTGGGTGGTTATGTCCAAATTTCACCCGAGCCGACAATTGTTTGCAAAACACAAATGAGGTCAAGGAGTATATTTGGCTATGTATCAAAACATCTCTACGTGCACAACATAAGTTCATACTTGCCCCTTGTTTTGAAGAGTATAGTTCTTAACCTTGCATCTATTTTTACCACTTTAATTATCATTATATATACAATAGAAGTACTCACATGATTGCTTCCTAACTTTTTTGGCATTTTAGTCTTCATTGGTCGCTCGTTGTGATTTGTCCTTCAAACAACACAGTATATCATTTTGATTCTGTAGCTCAAGATCCACCACGACACTTATTCCTCAAATCATGCATAAATAGGTATATTTGTTATTTAAAATGCTAATAAGCATTACACTTTTTACTAATTCCATTCTTTGGCCACTTCTGACATGAAATTAACTTAACTACAGTTCTTTGAAGAAATTTAAGAGCACGGGAAAAATACCTGAATGGAAAGCAATGAAGGTAATACATATTAGTTAAGCTACGTACTTCTTTCTTTTAGCAAAAAACAACCATGTATGTTAATTACATGATTTTTTATGTAATTCTATGATTAGTGTGCTCAGCAACCGGGGGGAACCGAGTGTGGCTACTATGTGTTGAGGTTCATGTTCGATATAGCCTCAAGTTGCAAGGAAGTCGGGGATATTGAGAAGGTATATATATATATATACATATAAAACTAATATACGTAGCTTAATTTAAAGTCGATTTTGGCCTCTTAAGCTCAATGCACTTAGTTTTGTTTTCTTTCGGCCTTTAGCCGCATGTTAAGTCATATATAGTTCCAATAGGTACATATATAACAATAAGAGTCAATTATAGTTCACTCATATGCTTTGAAACCCATTTTGGGTAAATGAAGGCCGTTTCGGGCCGATTTTAGCCTTCGAAGCTCACTTCACTTAGTTTCCCGCATTTAGCCACATGTTAGGTCATTTAAAGTTCCAATAGGTACATATATAACTATTAGAGTCAATTAAAGTTCACTCATATGCTTTGAAACCCATTTTGGGTAAATGAAGGCCATTTCGGGCCGATTGTGGAATTCGAAGATCATTTCACTTAGTTTCCCGCATTTAGCCACATGTTAGGTCATATATAGTTCCAATAGGTACATATATAACTATTAGAGTCAATTAAAGTTCACTAATATGCTTTGAAACCCATTTTGGGTAAATGAAGGCCATTTCGGGCCGATTGTGGAATTCGAAGGTCATTTCACTTAGTTTCCGCATTTAGCCACATGTTAGGTCATATATAGTTCCAATAGGTACATATATAACTATAAGAGTCAATTATAGTTCACTCATATGCTTTGAAACCCATTTTGGGTAAATGAAGCCCGTTTCGGGCCGATTTTGGCCTTCGAAGCTCATTTCACTTAGTTTTCCGCATTTAGCCACATGTTAGGTCATATATAGTTCCAATAGGTACATATATAACTATAAGAGTCAATTATAGTTCACTCATATGCTTTGAAACCCATTTTGGTAAATGAAGGCGGTTCGTTCCCGTTTTTTTTTTTTTTTCTAATTTTTTTTTATTTTTGGCATTTAGCCACATGTTAGGTCATATATAGTTCCAATAGGTACATATATAACTATAAGAGTCAATTATAGTTCACTCATATGCTTTGAAACCCATTTTGGCTAAATGAAGGCCTTTAGCCGATTTTGGCCTTCGAAGCTCATTTCACTTAGTTTCCGGCATTTAGCCACATGTTAGGTCATATATAGTTCCAATAGGTACATATATAACAACTTTAAGAGTCAATTATAGTTCACTCATATGCTTTGAAACCCATTTTGGGAAAATGAAGGCCATTTTAGTTCGAAGCTCATTTCACTTAGTTTCCCGCATTTAGCCACATGTTAGGTCATATATAGTTCCAATAGGTACATATATAACTATAAGAGTCAATTATAGTTCACTCATATGCTTTGAAACCCATTTTGGGTAAATGAAGCCCTTGGTTTAGGGTTTTTAGGCTCGATTTTGGCCTTCGAAGCTCATTTCACTTAGTTTCCCGCATTTAGCCACATGTTAGGTCATATATAGTTCCAATAGGTACATATATAACTATAAGAGTCAATTATAGTTCACTCATATGCTTTGAAACCCATTTTGGATAATTAAGGCCGTTTCGGGCCGATTTTGGCCTTCGAAGCTCATTTCACTTAGTTTCCGGCATTTAGCCACATGTTAGGTCATATATAGTTCCAATAGGTACATATATAACTATAAGAGTCAATTATAGTTCACTCATATGCTTTGAAACCCATTTTCGCTAAATGAAGGCCGTTTCGGGCCGATTTTGGCCTTCGAAGCTCATTTCACTTAGTTTCCGGCATTTAGCCACATGTTAGGTCATATATAGTTCCAATAGGTACATATATAACTATAAGAGTCAATTATAGTTCACTCATATGCTTTGAAACCCATTTTGGGTAAATGAAGGCCGTTTCGGGCCGATTTTAGCCTTCGAAGCTCACTTCACTTAATTTTCCGCATTTAGCCACATGTTAGGTCATATATAGTTCCAATAGGTACATATATAACTATAAGAGTCAATTATCTAAGGTCTTACTCAAACTAAAACTGATATTATGTGTGTTTCCTTATGTTTAAGGTATTCAACCAAAGGGATTCTTTCACCACAACCGAGATAAACGAGGTTCGGGATTTGCTAGCACACTACCTTACCGAAGTTTGCATGTGAAGATGATGCCGCGACTTTGAGTTTATTTGTTCTTATTGTTCTACTTGCTAGTTATTTAGGTACAACAATATAATTGATGTTTATTTTGGATTTTAGTACTTAATACAACTTCATTTGTAGTACATTCTCCAAATTTTATATTTATATATATATATATTAATTTGACTTGTATACGACGCGCTTGTGGGATTTGTGTCAATTATAGCAAGTTAGATATAATAAAATATTATATATATACAAATATAATATATATATATATATATATATATATATATATATATATTATATAACATTAACTGATGCGGTTTACTAAGAAAACCGCATCAGTTAATGTTCCATTGCATACAAAGAGGTTGGCGGCAAAGAACAAACCGCTGCGGTTCCTAGGCAAAACCGCAGCGGTTTTTACCATTAACCGCTGCGGTTTTGCCAAGGAACCGCAGCGGTTTGTTCTTTGCCGCTGCGGTTCACAACCGCAGCAGTTTCTTTATGAAAATTGCTGCTAGTCCAACCATTGCGGGCCAAAACCGCAGCGGCAAGCCCGGTTTTGACCGCAGCGGTTGGACTTTATTCCACTAATGTTACCCTGCACAGGTAAAGACTGGGTCGTCTGACTTTCTCGGCCAAAACTATGAAAAAATATGTACTCGGCCAGAAGAGGCCCAACTCTAGAATGTGCCGAAGAAGAAGTATCGGTTCTAGGGTCAAGACAAGCTCTTGGTCGGCTAGGATTGTTTGACGAAGAAGATTCCATTTTATTGCTTTTCTAAGAAAGAATAAAGAATAAAGAAGAAGAAAAAAAAACAAAGAAACGATACCTGCTAAGAACGTCTGGACGATTCGGTGAAGAATGCTGAAGCTGGACGATCTCCCTCTCTCTCTAGAAAATTTGCAGAGCTTCTCTCTCTAGAAAAATTCGTTCAAGGTGTGAAATGATCAAATGTTTTCACACCAAGTTTATTTATAGAGGAGAAAGAAACCAGGGGAGCCGGTCAAGAATGACCGGAGAAAGGGTACAACGGTCGGTCATGACCGGTAAAACCCAGAGAAAGGCGCGTCCTTTCATTCATTTCAAATAAAGCTACCTTGGGTTAAAAAGTCTTAACCGTCAGATGGGCCTAATGAAGCTACCTTGGGTAAAAGGGCCTTAACCGTCAGATGGGCCAACAGTGAAAACCCTTTTAGGGGTAAATGTTATAGCCTAAAATCTACGGTTCCTCTTACGACACTTGGGGTCATCTGAGCCTTACATGTGTCCCCCCCCCCTTGATGAATAGAGGAAAAAGATCTACCCTTTGGGCTAGCCTCAAGAATGGTTAAAAGGCTACTTTTCTAGCCCAAAAGGAAGTCAGAGGCCAGCCCTGTGAGGTGGCTGCATGAGAGTGGTTGATAAACCCTCTCAAATCATGGCTTGCCACGTGTCATGATCTGATTCTTCAGCCAATTATAAGCCACTATTGTAGGGCAGATTTTAAGGTTTGCTGTCATCTTGCTATCACTATAAATACCCCTGAAATCAGGAGAAAGAGGATTCAATGCAAACAGTGCAAAGTTATTCTGTACAATTACTCTTTCACTTTCTCTCTCTATCTCTACTTTCTCTTACAACTCCTGATATCTGACTTAAGCTTCGGAGGGGGAACCACCACCCAAACCTCCAGGGTGGGTCCCTTTTTGCAGGTTCGGGAGTGAAGCTCGGGCTTGGATTAGGTTGATTCAGACATTTGTTGCACAAGTCTCCAAGGAAGAACATCTAAGGGATACTAGTTTACTTGCTAGACAAGAAAGCTCAATCAGCAGCTTACTTGTTGAACAAGAGGACTAAACAGTATTGTTTTTAGTTATGAAATCAATTGATATAATATTGCTTTTAGTAATGTAGTGTTTTTAGTTATCATATAATTTAAAAAAGTATAAAGTGTAAAAAATACAATTAATCCTACATAAATCGGAAATAACATTGAAGCTTTGTAAAGTTAAATGAAGTAAATTTTCAGGATTTGAAAAATCCTAAAGTAAAACCCGTGTAAGTAAAACTCAAGTTCACTACATTCGTCCCACACTTACTTTGCTTTTCATGGCTCAATTTTATTACCTAAAACATATAGATTATGGCATCTTCTCTAAAAAATTTATTGGCCTATCGTTTTGTATTTAAGGATATCACTTATCATAATGCTTTTTTTAGTACAATCTAATAGTTTGGCCAACTATATTTTCATCAATTATCTCATGTGAGTGTCATGTTTTCATTTTGGTTAGAATTTATTATTTTTAATAATAAATACAATTAATCCTACATAAATCGGAAATAACACTGAATCTTTGTAAAAATGAATCAAATAAAATTTCATGATTCTAAAAATCCTTAAGTAAAACCCATGTAAGCAAAAATCAAATTCATTAGATTCGGCCCACTTTTAAATTTTTTGGCCATATGTTAATACGTATTTTCACAAAATTGTTACTCATAAAGTTTTTATATATACCATTTCAAATTATTAATTACACCGATTTACATATCCTCATTAACCGCAATATATTGTTAAATGGCAGATTAAAATAAGATATGTTATATATGAATTGATTCTTATTACACTTTTTTTAGCTATAGTAGGATTTGAATTTATATTTGTCCATTTTTAAAATAGGTTGATTAGATAACTTAATATCTTAACATATTTGGTATTGAGTTTTTTTTTTTGGGATTCATTTAGTAGGATTTGGTTGCACTAATTCCTTACAACAGATTTTTCCTCAAAGTAGCATAGATTTTCTAATTGCTTAATTATAGGGATAATTTACCTATTTATTGGATTTAATTTTATAGAGCGGATATTAATAAGTGATTTATTATATCATTCAAGGTATTGTGTTATTGATTTTAATATTATGATATTTTTTGTTTTGTAAATAATTGATATTTTTGATTTTTGCCTACTTTATCAAAATCATCAATCAAACACGTTTTAATTTAGAAGGAAATTAGTTAGCTACATGAATTCTTTAAGTGACCATCTATATATAAAAGGGTATAGCATATAAATATTACCATTATTGATCGTCTCTCACAAATATACTCCTAAGAAATATAATTTTAACCAAATATGAGTTCAAGAAATGTTGTAGCTGTTGAAAAGGTGCAATTAGGTGATGTTAATAGATCATCTAAACGTTGCTCGATTAAAGGAAGAGCAATTAGGGTGTGGGAGAAACCCGATTTCAACAAGAAAGAGGTGATTAATAAGATTGAGTTGGTCTTGATGGATAATGAGGTAAGTCATGATTTAATTAAGTAAGCACGTTTTTTTTATTAATTATACTCCCTCCGTCCCAAAATACTCTTAATACTTATCAGAACACGTAGTTTTAGATGATAAGTTGTTGTTTGGTTATCAATTGTTATTTTATTGAAAAAGTAGATGTGATAGGAGTTAGTAAGTAGTAAAAGTAGTATTATTTTATTTGGTGGAGAGAGAGTGTGGGCCAATGGTTAGAGTTGGCAGGTAGTATGAGTGGTATTATATTATTTGGAGGAGAGAGAGTGTGGGTCAATAGTTAAATGGTAGAAGGATTAAAATAATAGTGGGTTATATTCAAAAATAGAAGTGTAAAGAGTATTCTGGGACAGATGAAAAAGGAAAGTGTAAAGAGTATTCTGGGACAGAGGGAGTAATTATTACCGTAAATATATATTTTTCAATATGTAGGGATTGAAGATTCAAATTAGTTGCAAGAAGAGTTTAATACCTACCTTTTCAGCAAGTCTAATTCAAAGAAAATACTTAGAGTTATCTAATTTTTCCGCGAGAGAAAATGTTGGGACAGAACGAGCCACTAAACATTCTTATAAAATTGATTTGAACTTTTCATCTCATGTTTCTGAATGCGAAGACTTAGAAATTGATGAGCAGGGATAGACTATTGTTTCATTTGATGATATTTTGTCAAAGAAAGATTCTGATGTGTTTTTGATAAGTATTAAAAATAAGCGACACTCAATGATACAGTTAAGAAATTATTAAAATAGCAATTTATGTCATATATATTGTTTGAAATTTGTAGATATTATTGGAGAGGTCAATTCATATACAAATTTACAAGAAAATGCTAATTCGAAGTTGATGACACTTGAACTCATGGATTTAGAGTAAGTTACTATATGCTTATATTTATAGCTAAGTTAATAGAAGTGAAATTTGTGATATATTTTGAACATTTAGTTTTTATAATCGGTTTTTAATTAATTATAGGAACAAGGCCATCACTTTCGTATTGTGGGGTGATTATGTCGATTAGTTCAATGAATACATCAGAAATATTGATGATGGATTGAATATAGTTGTTGTTGGACAACTAGCAAAGCGTATTAAATATCAAGGCATGTATCAGTTTGTAATATATATTTACTGTTTTATTTAATTCCTCTATATGTTTGTTGTATAAATAATGCCTATTGTATAATCTTAATAGGTGATCTTCGTGTTACAACAATACGCGATGCAAGCAAGATATTCATCAATTCTGAAATTCCTGAAATTATTGAGATCAAAAAAAGGTATTTCATTGTTTTCCTTCTTTTGTTACTTTTACTTTTAAATATAAAATTGAAGTTAAAAAAATTATAAAGTTAAATGGATAATTAAAAAAATTATTATAAGAGAACTAAGGCATAATTTTATTAAACGAAGTAAAAATAAATCAATTAAATATTTACTTATATGGAATGTTTTTGTAAAAAAAAGATAGAAATGTAAAGAAATATAATTAAGCCTACAAAAACTCGGAAATAACATTAAAAAGACATTTATGACCTTCTATCATGTGAACAAGTATGCCTCCCTAATGGTTAAGATTTGCTTTTCACTTATTATTTTATATATACTACTTCTCTAAATTTGTAACTATTATGTTTTGTTCTTTAGCCTGGAATATGTGTATGTCTTGGTACCATTGAAGACATTGACACAAACTTTAGTTGGTATTATGAGTCATGTAAGATATGTCGTACTGGAGTAAAAAAAGATTGTGATATCATACGATGCAAAAAGTGTGATAAGGTTTTGAAGACAACCATTCCACAGTAAACTATATATTTTTTTAAAATAATATAATATAGTATAAATTTTGTTCATATAGCTATATAGTTACAAATAAATAAGCGTGAAGTATTTGTATATTCTACAGGTTTAGAGTTAAGATTATTGTATCTGACTCTACGGATGATGCTACATTTGTTCTTTTTGACAATGAAATGTTGAAGTTAGTTGGAAAATCCTCTTCTGACTTATTAAAAGCTCAAATTAAGGTATATAGATATTAAAGTTTTCAAATTATGCAAAAAAAAATATTTTCTTTTAAATTTTTTAAATTAACATACAACATTTTTTCTATTATTGTAATCTTTAATAGAAAGGTGATAAGGATGGATTCCCCGAAGAGTTTGCAAAAATGCTTGAAAAAAGATTACTATTCAAAGTGGAAATCCCTCATCCTAACAATGTTGTTGGAACTAAGAACTTGAAAGTTCTTACCACTACGGACGATCAAAGCACTATAGACAAGTGGATGAGGATGTACATTAGATTATATGTATGTGGTAATTTTTATAAGAATTATTTTTTATCTTTACTATTTTCAAATATTTTTATTTATTATCTTCCTCCTTTCATTTTCTTTTAGACTAATAACCAAAATATAATACAGGACGACATTGTAAAAAAAACTGCAAAATGATCTAGAGAGTGTGAAGGAAGTCTCTTTGGGGAAGGCAATATTAATTGTTATGAAGTTGATGTATATTTTATAGATCTATAATTTCGCTTATAAATTGTTCTTATTCCTTAACTGTATTTGTTATTTTATTATAGGACACTAATGTGAGTCAAGATAAAGCAACTTCAATTACACCTCAAAAGTGTGCTCATGAAATGAATAATGTTGGTGGAAAAATGTTGATAGACCTGTTATTTTACTAGGAACAATACAAGAGGGGGGGTGAATTGTATGTGTAGAAATAAACGTAACTTTTTGCGGAATTTTAAACTTAAGCAAAGAAACAAGCTAAAGGAACACAAGGGATTTTTACGAGGAAAAACTTCTTGGGCCCAACAAGAAGAAACAACCTCGACCACTAGGGATTTTAAACTCAACTCTTTCACTAATTAGGCCAAACAACTTTGTTACAACCTAACTCGTTTTTACCACCTACCCAAAGAAAGGTTATGATGGCGGCTTTGGGGGAGCTAAGGGGGCCGAGAGGAGGAGGAAAAAAAAACCAAGGAAACGCAAATCCAACCCTCATGGCAAAACAACCACGAAAAAAAGAGGAGGGAGAAATTGGGGAAGTAAACCATGAACTTAAATCAAGACTTAGATGGCAAAACTAGGCCTAAAATTTATGATCTTCTTTATGATACAATTCTTGAATGAGAGGAAGGGGAGAAAAGAGGGGAAACCGAACAAGACGATAAAGTTTGGGAAGAACAAAAAGAAGGGCTTAAGAAAAAGAGGACGGAGGTTGAAACTAGGTTTTTTGATTTATTTGATAAAAATATAAAAATCAAGGAATCATATGAGAGTGTGAAGAATGAAAATTATCTAATCAATTTAGAAATTTCACACTTAAAGGAATTTGTCCCCTGTTCTAAGTTCCTTTGATATTAGATCAACTCCTTTGAAAGATTACAGATCCGAGATCGAAAATTTGAATAAAGAGAAAAATGTTTTAAAGGAACAAATCGTAATATCAAGAAGGAATTGGTTGTTGCAAGGAACAGAGAGGCAAGGTGATGGTTGTTCCTAAGTGGATTGAAAGACCACGGACTAAAAGAAAAGAAGGCCTTGGGTTTAAAAACTACAAGAAGATGAACAAGCCTAAGAAATATGTTGACCTACCTAGTGATAAAATATGCATGTCTTGTGGTAAGATAGGTCATTACATAACTCAATGTCAACTAAGAACTGGAATGATTGGCAAAAATGTGAAATTGTGCAACATGAAATGGGTTGCCAAAACAAGTGCTAGTCAAGAACGGGAACCCACGAACCAAGGGGTTCCTACAACTAACAACTAGTTGATTTTTGCAAGGTTGGAGTGAGGGGGAACAACACTTGGTATCTTGATAGTGGTTGTTCTAAGCATATGACAGGAGACAAATCTAAGTTTCTCTCACTCTCAACCTATGAAGGTGGAAGTGTGGCTTTTGGTGACAATAAGAAAGGTAACATAGTTGCCATGGGTAAGGTTGGTAAGTCACCATCACATTCCATTGATAATGTATTTTTAGTTGAAGGTTTAAAGCATAATCGATAAGTATTTCCCAATTTTGTGACAAGGGAAATGTTGTTAAATTTAATAGTGAAAAATGCTTGATCATTAACATTAACTCTAAGAGTGTCATCTTGGAAGGAACAAGGAAAGGGAACACATATATTGTGGATCTTGATCTTGTTCCTAAAAACAATTTGACATGCCTTAGTGTTATTGAAGATGATCCACTCTTATGGCATAAGCGTCTAGGACATGCTAGCTTTTCATTACTTGATAAACTTCGATCAAAAGATCTTGTTATTTGGGATTTATGAATCAATAATGTTAGTAAAACGAGTAAACATCTCTTATATGCTTTCCTTAGTCTTCATGGAGAAGCAGTTCATATTGATTCATTAGCAAATCAATTTTAGATCTCTTGACTTCATTAGTTCCTTCATGAGTTACTTCTAGTAAATCCCATATTTGCTTTGCGGATTTGCATCCCATGATCCTGTTATGTTCATGGGGTCCAAGTCCACAATGCAAAAGTTTAACAGCCATTGCATTTACTTCCATTTTTTCGAAATCAGCTTTGTCATATTCAAAGAAGGGTTTAGGAATTACCTCATTTTTGTCATTTGTAGTAGTGACCTCAAAATCACCAACTTCAATGACTCTCCATACTGTTAGTTTTCGGCCTTGATGAATATCTCCATTCCGTTCTTCCAAGTAGATATAGAACTTCCCATTGAACATGGGAGGCGTTTGCGTAGAGTAACCTTCCTCAAGTTTCTCGGTGGTATTCATTGTTCCTTGGATCTTTTCTCAATAGGGTTTCCTATCTTTCGTGAGTTCTAGCTCGATACCAATGCTTATTCTACTAGGAACAATACAAGAGGGGGGGTGAATTGTATGTGTAGAAATAAACGTAACTTTTTGCGGAATTTTAAACTTAAGCAAAGAAACAAGCTAAAGGAACACAAGGGATTTTTACGAGGAAAAACTTCTTGGGCCCAACAAGAAGAAATAACCTCGACCACTAGGGATTTTAAACTCAACTATTTCACTAATTAGGCCAAACAACTTTGTTACAACCTAATTCTACTCACGGGCCACACCTTGAGTTCCTAAACTCAAGTTCCTGAACAACTTGTTCCCTTAACAAACTGTTCCTCTCAACTTGACTTGAAGTTTTCTCACTTTAACTCGCTTTACTCAAAGCTTCTCTCTTATAGAACTTCACTCAAAGTCCCCTTACCCCAAAAACCAAAATACAATTAATCAAATAAACTCAGTGGAATTAGAGTAAGAAGGCAAAGAACAAATGGCTTTTATGAGTTCATGGTGTGAAGGAGATGAATAATGGTGAAGTTGAAGCGTTTAAGGAACACGGTTTGGAATGAAAGAAAGAAGAAGATGCATGTAACAGTAAATGAAGAGTTACACGCGTGAAAATTAAAGGATAAAATAAAAAAATAAAAGATAAAAAGAAAAGAAAAAAGAAAAAATAAAAGGGGAATCATGACTTGATTAAATATGATTCCTATATTTTTGGGATTTTCGGTTTTTTGATTTGTATAGTTTTTTTTTTAATTTATGGAAAGAAAATAAATTCTAAGAAACTTGTGCTATTGGAACAACTTATGCTAAATGTCAACGTTCTTCATATCATGCATGTTTCTTTAACTTAGGAACAATAAGGGGAGTATTATGTGACATTTGTGAGTAGCTTTATTCCTATGAATCCATGTATATGTATTTAACATCTTAATTT
The DNA here is from genome assembly GCA_947648045.1 of Beta corolliflora. Taxonomy (NCBI): domain Eukaryota; kingdom Viridiplantae; phylum Streptophyta; class Magnoliopsida; order Caryophyllales; family Amaranthaceae; genus Beta; species Beta corolliflora. The sequence continues at coordinate 109,581 of CANSZD010000236.1, forward strand.
GCAATGGTCTTAGGCAATTAATCTCAGTCACTTAATATCACATAGAGTAAGACAAATCAATTCAGACATGGGGGATTGGAATAGGAACAATCACTTAAGTTTTATTAAACCTAACTCAAGTCTTAATTTTTCATATCTATCTCTTTGTAGAGGCTTAGTTAGTATATCAGCAATCTGATTTTCAATTTGACAAAACTCAAGTTTAATCAAACCTTTTTCCACATTTTCTTTTAGAAAGTGATGTCTGATATGTATATGCTTAATTCTTGAATGATGCACTGGATCTTTTGAAATACTAATGGCACTAGTATTGTCACAATAAATAGGAATACAATTAAAGATTATTCCATAGTCACAAAGTTGTTGTTTTATCCAAAGCATCTGAGAGCAACATGCAGCAGCAGCTACATATTCTGCTTCAGCAGTGGATAAAGCAACTGTGTTTTGTTTCTTGGTGCTCCAAGAAACTAAACTATGACTAAGAAATTGAACCATACCTGAGGTACTTTTCCTATTTACAAGATCCCCAGCATAATTAGCATCAGCATATCCTCTTAACTCGAATGTATCACTTCTTGGATAGAAAAGTCCAAGATCATCTGTTTTAAGATATCTAAGAATTCTCTTCATGGCAGTTAGATGAGACTCCTTGGGATTAGCTTGAAATCTAGCACACAAACCAACACTAAAAGCTATGTCTGGACGACTAGCAGTTAGATACAAAAGTGAACCAATCATGCCTCTATATTTTGTTTGATCAACACTTGTTCCCATGGAATCTTCATCTAATCTAGTTGAAGTTCCCATAGGAGTGTGATTTATCTTTGAATTTTCGAGGCCATATTTCTTTAACAGTTCCTTTATGTATTTTTGTTGATGAATGATTATTCCTTTTTCAGTTTGTTTAATTTGTAATCCAAGAAAGAAATTTAACTCACCCATCATACTCATCTCAAATTCATTACTCATAAGATTTGAGAATTCTTTACACAATGATTCATTAGTTGCTCCGAAAATAATGTCATCAACATATATTTGAACAAGTAGTATGTCAGTTCCTTTCGATTTTTGAAACAAAGTTTTATCCACCTTTCCTCTTTTAAAGTTGTTTTCTAAAAGGAACTTTGATAATCTCTCATACCATGACCTAGGCGCTTGCTTTAACCCATAAAGAGCCTTGTCAAGCTTGTAGACATGGTTTGGGAGATCTTTGCTTTCAAATCCAGGGGGTTGTTCAACATCTACATCTTCATTTAAATAGCCATTTAGAAATGCACACTTAACATCCATTTGATATAGTTTAAATCCCATATAAGCAGCAAATGCAATTAGTATTCTAATGGCTTCAAGTCTAGCAACAGGAGCAAAGGTTTCTTCATAGTCAATTCCTTCTTGTTGATTATAACCTTTTACTACAAGTCTAGCTTTGTTCCTCACAATTGTTCCATACTCATCTAGTTTATTTCTAAACACCCATTTTAAGCCAATCACTTTTTGTTGTTTAGAAGAGGGAACTAGATGCCATACCTTGTTTCTTTCAAACTCATTTAATTCAGCTTGCATAGCAGTGATCCAATCAGAATCAGTTAGGGCTTCTTCATGATTTCTTGGTTCATTCATTGATAAGAACGCATGAAATGCACAAAAATTCCTTAACTGAGATCTAGTTTGCGTACCTTTGGATATGTCACTTATTATGAGTTCCACTAGATGTGATTTTTGATGCCTCCAAGGTTTTGGTTGAAAGTCCCTTATAGGAATAGGTTGTTCCTCTTGAGTTTCATGAGAGGATGAGGAGCTTTGTTCATTTGTCCCTCTTCCAGCGATTGTTGAATTATTTCCTTCTACATTTTCGTTCTTAGTAGGAACAGGAACAACTCCATCATCTTGAGGAACAGGAACATCATTGTTATGAATGTTTTCATCTCATTCGTTCCTTTCCTCTTTTATTTCTTCTTCCTGAATTGAATCTGCATCTTTCTCATTTGGTCGTACCAAGCCAATCTCAAAGTCATCAACCTGTTTGCTTGGATTAAAATTGTCAGATTCATCAAAGATTATGTGGACACTTTCTTCAACACACATAGTTCTTTTATTGTAAACTCTATAAGCCTTACTATGTGATGAATATCCTAAGAATATTGCTTCATCACTCCTAGCATTAAATTTTCCAAGATTATCTTTCCCATTATTATGAACAAAACATTTGCAACCAAATGTTCTGAAATGAGTAATATTGGGTTTCTTTCCAAAATAAAGCTCATAAGGAGTTTTGTTAATTATAGGTCTCATCATGGCACGATTTATTATGTGACAAGCTAAGATAACTGCCCATTCCAAAAGTTCCTTGGAAGTTCACTAGCAATTAGCATGGTCCTCGCCATTTCATCCAAAGTTCTATTTTTCCTTTCTACAACCCCACTTTGTTGTGGTGTCCTAGGGGCAGAAAAATTATAATCTAGGCCATGGTTTCTTCTTAAGTCATCAAATTTATAATTTTCAAATTCTTTACCATGATCGGATCTAATATGCATTAATTTGTGACCACTCAAATTTTGAACTCTTTTAGCAAAGACAAGGAACTCATCATAATGAGAAAAAAATAACCCAAGTATACCTAGAGTAGTCATCAACAATAACTAACACATACTTCTTTCCACTTCTACTTTGAATTCTCATAGGGCCACACAAATCCATATGAATTAATTCTAAAGGTTTTGTGGTGCTAACAACAGTTTTAGATTTGAAAGAGGATCTAATATGCTTTCCTTTGGCACATGCATCACAAACTTGATCAATATGAAATTTTATAGATGGTAATCCCAAAACAAGATCTTTTGATCGAAGTTTGTCAAGTAATGAAAAGCTAGCATGTCCTAGACGCTTATGCCATAAGAGTGGATCATCTTCAATAACACTAAGGCATGTCAAATTGTTTTTAGGAACAAGATCAAGATCCACAATATATGTGTTCCCTTTCCTTGTTCCTTCCAAGATGACACTCTTAGAGTTAATGTTAATGATCAAGCATTTTTCACTATTAAATTTAACAACATTTCCCTTGTCACAAAATTGGGAAATACTTATCAGATTATGCTTTAAACCTTCAACTAAAAATACATTATCAATGGAATGTGATGGTGACTTACCAACCTTACCCATGGCAACTATGTTACCTTTCTTATTGTCACCAAAAGCCACACTTCCACCTTCATAGGTTGAGAGTGAGAGAAACTTAGATTTGTCTCCTGTCATATGCTTAGAACAACCACTATCAAGATACCAAGTGTTGTTCCCCCTCACTCCAACCTGCAAAAATCAACTAGTTGTTAGTTGTAGGAACCCCTTGGTTCGTGGGTTCCTGTTCTTGACTAGCACTTGTTTTGGCAACCCATTTCATGTTGCACAATTTCACATTTTTGCCAATCATTCCAGTTCTTAGTTGACATTGAGTTATGTAATGACCTATCTTACCACAGTACATGCATATTTTATCACTAGGTAGGTCAACATATTTCTTAGGCTTGTTCATCTTCTTGTAGTTTTTAAACCCAAGGCCTTCTTTTCTTTTAGTCTGTGGTCTTTCAATCCACTTAGGAACAACCATCACCTTGCCTCTGTTCCTTGCAACAACCAATTCCTTCTTGATATTACAGATTTGTTCCTTTAAAACATTTTTCTCTTTATTCAAATTTTCGATCTCAGATCTGTAATCTTTCAAAGGAGTTGATCTAATATCAAAGGAACTTAGAACAGGGACAAATTCCTTTAAGTGTGAAATTTCTAAATTGATTAGATAATTTTCATTCTTCACACTCTCATATGATTCCTTGATTTTTAAATTTTTATCAAATAAATCAAAAAACCTAGTTTCAACATCCGTTCTCATTTTCTTAAGCCATTCTATATGTTCTTTACAAACTTTAACAGCTTGTTCAGTTTGCTCACGTTTTTCACGTTCATCTCTACATTCAAGAATTGTATCATAAAGAAGATCATAAATTTTAGGCCTAGTTTTGCCATCTAAGTCTGATTCAAGTCCATGTTGGCTTACCTCAACATTTTCTCCATCTTCTTTTTCGTCAGTGTTTGCCATGAGGCATAGATTTGCAGTTTCTTCAGTTTGTTGTTCTTCTTCCTCTTCAGTCTCTGAATCTCCCCAAGCTGCCATCATAACCTTTCGAACGTTTGCTTTAGAGAAAGGTGCTTTGGATTCCTTGTTCCTTTTAGTGAAGCGTTCCTTGTTCCTTTCTTTGGTCTTATCATTTTCCCAAAGTGGACATTCCTTGATGAAGTGATCTGTACTACCACATTTATGACAAGCAGCTTTGTTAGAAAACTTTTTAGTTTTACCTTTGAAGTTCTCATTCTTCATGTTCCTATACATCTTTCGAAATTTTAGAACCATGAGTGCTGCTTCCTCTTCTTCGAGTCGAGTCATCTTCATCATCTCGCTTTGAGGGCAATGGATTTTGACTTAGAGCTTTCACCATACTCAGTATCAAGGTGAAGCTCATGAGTCATAAGTGATCCAGCAAGTTGTTCCAAGTTGAACTTAGTGAAGTCTTTTGTTTCTTGTAAAGCAGTGACCTTAGCCATCCATCTATCCTTAGGAAGACTCCTAAGAACTTTTCGAACCTGTTCCTCTGATGAAATAAACTTACCAAGAGAAGCTAACTCATTAATAATGTTAGTAAAACGAGTAAACATCTCTTATATGCTTTCCTTAGTCTTCATGGAGAACAGTTCATATTGATTCATTAGCAAATCAATTTTAGATCTCTTGACTTCATTAGTTCCTTCATGAGTTACTTCTAGTAAATCCCATATTTGCTTTGCGGATTTGCATCCCATGATCCTGTTATGTTCATGGGGTCCAAGTCCACAATGCAAAAGTTTAACAGCCATTGCATTTACTTCCATTTTTTCGAAATCAGCTTTGTCATATTCAAAGAAGGGTTTAGGAATTACCTCATTTTTGTCATTTGTAGTAGTGACCTCAAAATCACCAACTTCAATGACTCTCCATACCTGTTAGTTTTCGGCCTTGATGAATATCTCCATTCTGTTCTTCCAGTAGGTATAGAACTTCCCATTGAACATGGGAGGCGTTTGCGTAGAGTAACCTTCCTCAAGTTTCTCGGTGGTATTCATTGTTCCTTGGATCTTTTTCTCAATAGGGTTTCCTATCTTTCGTGAGTTCTAGCTCTGATACCAATTGCTATTCTACTAGGAACAATACAAGAGGGGGGGTGAATTGTATGTGTAGAAATAAACGTAACTTTTTGCGGAATTTTAAACTTAAGCAAAGAAACAAGCTAAAGGAACACAAGGGATTTTTACGAGGAAAAACTTCTTGGGCCCAACAAGAAGAAATAACCTCGACCACTAGGGATTTTAAACTCAACTATTTCACTAATTAGGCCAAACAACTTTGTTACAACCTAATTCTACTCACGGGCCACACCTTGAGTTCCTAAACTCAAGTTCCTGAACAACTGTTCCCTTAACAGCTGTTCCTCTCAACTTGACTTGAAGTTTTCTCACTTTAACTCGCTTTACTCAAAGCTTCTCTCTTATAGAACTTCACTCAAAGTCCCCTTACCCCAAAAACCAAAATACAATTAATCAAATAAACTCAGTGGAATTAGAGTAAGAAGGCAAAGAACAAATGGCTTTTATGAGAGAATGAAGGCACTGACACTTTACTTAGTTAAACTCACTAATTCACTTGGTCAGACAAAAATTGAAACTTAATTACACATTAGTATTTATAGTGGTAATAACTTAGAACGTGGGATTAAAACATGTGTTAGTGGTAAAATCATTTTCCCATGATATTCATTACCCGGAGGAACACGTTCCTCATTCAACCCATGATCTCCATGATCACTATTAAACGTGGGAGAGAATTATGTTACTGCTCCCTTAATTTTAGCAACCACTTAAAGCATTATTTCGAAAATCTGATTTAATTAAAAAGCATTTTAATTATTAAAACCAAAATAAAATCTTTTTACCAAAAAATGTTATCTTTAAAATATTTTCCATAAAAACCTAAAAGGATATTTATCTTTTGAAAAAATAAAATCTTTTCTTTAAAAAGATTTTCCTTAAAATTAGATTTTTCCTTAAATAAAACGGTTACCTAGAATCTAGGCATAAATTACTCAACTGACATAAATAAACCGTTGTAATGCTTCATCCTAAGTCTAGTTCCTTTTAATAGTTAGTTCCTTTAACTTATTAGTTAAGCGCCAGTTCGTCTGTTCCTTACCAAGGAACAAACGTTCATTCTCATTCTAAATTGCCATAGTTCGTTACCATTCTTACTCGTTCCTTTACAATGGAACTAGAAACAAAAAGCCTCGCTTTAGTCCTCTTGCTCCAATGCTGCTCGAGTACCAATTTATGAAACATCTTTACTTAGTCTTCAAAATCCAAACTTGATTTCTTCCTTGACTTAGTATTCTCTTTGTTCCTTGCATTGATACCTTGAAATTCATTCACTTAAACAACTTGTTAGTCCAATACTTAGTTTGCATCTTTGTTCCTTTGTCATCATCAAAACTAGGGTTTAACAAGTCCTAATATTGACTCTCAATTATCAACAACTAAGAAGTAAGTTATTGTGAAGGTCGAGAAGAATGGCTAGAAATAGCTAGAGGATTTTTTTTAGTACTCATTGGTCAAACAATGAAATAATTTGGTGTTGAACTATTTATTTCCATGTTTTTAATAATTCGTATTTTAGGTTTTTACCTATTTCTAGACAATTTTCAATATTATTTGATGAGTTAATTTTTAACAAGCTATTGGTTTTTTGCATGTTCAATTCTTGATCCTAATTTTTAACCTATTAATTTAACTATTTGTCATTGACTTTTGGTGTAAATAAATTCCTAAACACATAGGTAGCCTTTAATATTTAAATATTTGTTATTCCACCTAATAAAGAATAAATACAAGTACTTGAATTATTACATTTAAAATAAAAACTATGAAATTACAATTACTAATTATTACAACCCAACTAAAATACGCTAATTTATTAGGTGGAATATCAAATATGTTAATATTAAAAGGTCTAGCTATTGTTTTAGGCTATTTTTGTTACTAAGCATATAAATACCGAAACAATATAATATTAGCATAAGGATATTCTAAGCTTATGAAAGCATAATGACATGAAAAAAATAGTGACTTATAAAAGAGTTCGTTAAGATATACTACCCGAAGCTTCACATAGTTTGAATATGTGATATCAAATGCAATTAATGATGTCCTTGGAAAAAATGCAAAAGATTAGAATAGCCAAAAAAGTTAACCTTTAAAAAAAATACAAACCTCAATAAAAGATAATTAAAATAAAAAACTGTAGTACTATTAAGAGAAAGGCCTAAAATCGTGCAAAAACTTTTATAAAAGATAATTATAAGTATAATGTGTCATGTTTAGAGTAATAGTTTCCACATATTAATATTAAATATAATTAAAAGATTGAACTTAAAATGGATTGCCTGAAAATCGTGCTTAATGAAGTGCGTAAAATCGGCCTTTGATTTACTTTGCTAAGTGGACTGATAAAGTTAACTTTAAACTAAGCCACTTAATTTGCTTCATATAACTATTATTGGGCTATTAATCCGAATGAAATAATTTTAAATCTAATAAATTTTTTAGGCGTGAAATTTGAAAATTAAGTGTGAGATAAACAATTAATTTTGTCCAGCCATATCATTGGAATATATTATGAATCTTACTAACACAATTTAAGGGTTTAACCTAATCAACTAAATATAATACTTAGCATTTTTACCTAGAATAATTATCCGAAATCTTCAAGTTATGTAAGGTTATTTCATAAAATATATGTCATGGTATATTACTTAATATACTATCCTATATAATGTTATTTTATTACCATTTATTCTTCATCATATCATCATATCATATCAATATATAAAGTCATTATTATTAGTCACATATGCACAAACACTTGTACTGCCTTCGTGGCTCATATGGATAAAAAAAAACATATGCACAAACATTACTTACCATCTATGAATTTGTAGGGAGACATATTTAACTTTCTCAAATTCAAATCATACATCAAACATATTCATACGCCCAACAAAGCATCTAGATATCCATTTTAATTAGTATCTCAAAGGAATACAAAAACAATGGGTAAAGAAAATTTAAATATTGTTCGTGACAAAAGGAGAAGATCAATAGGAGAGAATCATGAGTCAAAGAACAAACGTGTTCAAGGTAATATTTTTAACTTGATTATGTTATTTTCATATCATTTAAAGTAAGTGAAACGACAAAATGAACACTAAAGGTAAACTTATACACTTAGAATTGCCATATACTAGTTATTCAATAACCTAAACAAATTTAATAATAATAAGATATATGGTTGGTGAATTGTTAGAGTAGTACATTTAACAATAATCGCAAAGTCATTTAAGCACCTATAAAATATCGATCAAGAGATGGTAACTATGAATTATTGTCTTTTTTAACTTAAATGTTTCTCATATAATTTAAGTATTTGAATTAATTTACCTTCTAAATGTTAAGATAATCTGTCTACATAGATTAGTTCACCTTATACATTTAATGTACCATCTTAATACAATAAAATAGTATTTTACTATGCATAATTTATTTCGAGTAATGAGAATAGTAGAGTATTTAGGATCAGTTGCACAATTCGAGAATTGGGCTTACCAATATTAAAAATTATTACTATATTTACATTAATTACACATGAATTTACTATCATTAAATTAAATTTGGTTATCATATGCAAAAGAAAATTTGAAAGGTCTTAAATTAAACCTTCATAATATTGGTCAAATTATATACTTTATAACAAAAAACATGAACCAAATAAAACAAATTTAAAGTTACTGGATTATGGACAGATTCGGCATATAACAAAAAGTATTGTAACTTATAAGCAAAACAAAACTATTAATAAAATATTATTGAGTAAAATTATATAAAAACAACCTAATCATACCTGATTTTGTATGTTATTATCATAATCCTTTACAAGCTGCCATAAAATGAACATGTATGTTATTATTTTAAACTTTGCAATTACCCAAAATATGTTCAACTCAAATTATTATGCAAAGTAAAGAAACAATAAAAATTAAATTTTTTTGAATTTTCCGGTTTTGCTTTTCACATTGAAGTTAACCTAAAACAGTTTGTCAATTAAATCTCACCCAAAACATCATCAAATCTTCATCTCCACAAATTTAGCCACATTTGAATTTTGTCATTTTTTCTTCGAATTTATTATCACCATGGATATACATACACTTTATAATTTACAAAAAAAAGTCGAATAATTTAACTCGAACAATTTTTATATTATATTTTGAACATGTATATACATAGACTTTGTAATTTACAAAAAAAGTCAAATTATTGTCAATATATCCGATTATTTTTACATGCATGTTGATTTAATTATAAATAATGTAAATTTAACATTAGTATTAATTCAAACAACTATTTTTTTGAATAATAGCAGTTTTCAAAAAGCAAAATTAATCCTAGAATTCATGCAAAAAAAATCCTAGCATTCATAAGAAATTTTTCAAAATTATCTTGAACTCATAAAAATTAGTATTAATTCGGTTTTCAACACTTGAATCACAAATTATTTGGATTTTTTAGATTGAGCCAAATTAGAAGCTTTTAATTTTTTTTTACGAATTTCAGATTTGTCAAGATACCTTATTCGAACATATCAACATAAGTAATATAATTATTTTTCAACATACATACTAATAGACTTTATAATTAACATAAAACACTCGAATTATTATCAATATATCCAATTATGTTTACATGCATGTAGTTTTAATTAAAAAATATGTAACTAAAATATTATATTATACTTAAACTAATAGATTTACTTGCATGCATGTACTTATAAGCTTAAATAATAATAATCAATGTATATAGTTTAAATATCTTTTATTTTGGTGAATAAATAAATTATTAAAAGTGATTAAAATATAAATTTTGTTACTTATCTGAATTTGATGAATGTCGATTTGGTTGAGAAAAAAAAGCAACTCTTCCATATCAGTCATCATCATCATCATCATCACATCTTCATCTTGATTTTCTTCCCAAAGAAGAATTTTCCACAAATTTCTTCATTTTTTTCTTCTCAAAAAACAACTTTTCGACCTTCAAAATTCCCGAAATAAGTGTTGCATGTAAAAAATTTCCATTGATCTACTATACAATCACAGTTTTGTATGTGATTATCAATTTGATTTCGCACAAGTGTTTGTTTTGATCTAGATTTTTAGAGATGTAAATTTTCCAACCAACGAATTTTTTTTGGACAATTTGATTTGCATTTTTCGGATTTAGAGAGAACAAATGAGAGTGAGAGAGAAAGAGAATATAGAGAGAGAAAGAGGTTGAGAGAATATGGAAAGACTTTCAGAGTAATTTGGTTTTGTTTTGATTTTTATAACCGAAAGAATATATAAGATATTTATAAAAGATGTTATGAAATTATATTTGTAAAAGATATTTATAAAAGAAGATATTAGGTGTTGATATAAATGTGAGTTCATATTTATAAATTTGAGTTGATATAAATTTGATATAAATTTGTGTTGATATAAATTTGAGTTGCTATAAATTTTATAAAAGTTTCTACAAAGTGTGTAATACTCCGTATTTTTGGGAGTTATTCTTTTATAAATAAGAAAATATAAAGAATAAAATTGAAAGTATTTTTATAATTATATTATAATTCGGTTTTGTTTTGTTTTCCAAGTAAATAAAATAAGAAATAAGAATTCGATTTGGAAAACAAGTCCTAGTGTACATAGGTTTCACATGATATAAATAAAAAGAGAAAAATTAATAAATTATAAAACCCAAACTTTTCTTTAATCAGTCGTTTCTTTTACCTCAAAGATTTTCTCTCTCCTCCTCTTCTCCTCTTGCGTTCCAGTCTTCTTCTCCCTCGGCACTCTTCTTCTCCCCTCCCCCGAGTTTCGTCAGTCTTCGAGTGGGCTGTGCGAGGCTGCGTGTGTGTGCGGTCGAGGCAAGCCGAGGGTGCGAGCATCTGTGCGGTGTGTGTTGTGTGCGAGCGATGGGTGCGAGCGTCGAGGGAGTCGAGTGGTGCTGTGCGAGGGTCGTGCAAGGCTTCGTGTGTGTGGCTCGAGGGTGTGTGCATCGCTGCTGTGCGAGTCATCGGCGGGTTTCGACGTGCGGTATGTGTGTGCGAGGCGAGGCTGGGTGTCGAGGTTGTACGAGGCAAGGGTCGTGCTTGTGTGCGATGAGTGGTGAGTGATGTGCGTGCTGTGAGGTGCGACGTGTGGTGCGGGGCTAGTGTTGCTGCCAGAATTCCGTCGCCGGTGGTTGTCGCCGGCGAATCAGTTCGGTAATTCCTATAAAAAAAAAGAAATTTCTCTTCTTTCCTACTTAATTTAATTGTAAATTCTGACTTCATTATTCTTATGTATATCTTGGATTAAGTTTACATTATAAATAAAGTGGAGAATAAGTAAAAGAAATCAGATTTATAATTATACTAATAGTTCTTATGATGTTTTTTATTTCTCAATTCTGTTTTTATTATACTTATGTATATTGGTTTAAGTTTTGTTATTATAAACAAAGTATTATATAAGTTAACAAAAATCGGATTTACAAGCATATTATTAAGTTCTAAGTTTGTGGTTTCAATTACTATTATGAGGGAGAAAGTTTAAAGCAACAAGATTGGTTAATTTTAATGAGTGAAGGTCATAATACGAACTATTCCGTCCACCCAGGGGGGGATAAGTTATATAAGGACCTCAAAAAGATGTTTTGGTGGCCTGGAATGAAGAGGGCAGTAGCCGAGTTTGTTTCCAAATGCCTGATGTGTCAGAAGGTTAAGAGTGAACACAAGAGACCTCAAGGCAAAATCCAACCTCTAGACATTCCAACATGGAAGTGGGATTCGATATCCATGGACTTCGTCGTAGCCTTACATAGGAGTCGGGGAGGCAATAACACAATATGGGTGATAGTGGACAGATCGACCAAGACTGCGAGGTTCATACCCATGAAAGACACGTGGAGTATAGAAGCCCTAGCCCTAGCCAAAGCATCCGTTAAACATGTCATTCGATTGCATGAAGTACCCTGAGCTCTTTCAAGGGGTAGGTGAGTTACGGGGACGTAACTTTTCTTTTAAGGGGGGAAGAATGCGATAGAATTTCGCGCTTCCACCCTAAAGTTTGCTAAAGTCTGTTAAGTCTGTTATTTATGTGTTTTATGGCTTATGTGACGTGCGAAAGTTAGAAAACGCTTGTGAAATATTGGGACTTAGAAGTGCAAAAGATCGTCGTTAAGACTGGCTACCTCAAAGTTTCGGGACGAAACTTCCTTTAAGGGGGGAAGCCTGTAATACTCCGTATTTTTTGTAGTTATTCTTTTATAAATAAGAAAATATGAAGAATAAAATTGAAAGTATTTTTATAATTATATAATAATTCAGTTTTATTTTGTTTTCCAAGTAAATAAAATAAGAAATAAGAATTCGAGTTGGAAAACAAGTCCTAGAGTATATAGGTTTCACATGCTATAAATAAAAAGAGAAAAAAAAAATTACAAAACCCTAACTTTTCTTTAATCAGCCGTTTCTTTTACCTCAAAGATTTTCTCTCTCCTCCTGCGTTCCAGTCTTCTTCTCCCTCGTCACTCTTCTTCTCCCCTCCCCCAAGTTTCGTCAGTCTTCGAGTGGGCTGTGTGAGACTGCGTGTGTGTGCGGTCGAGGCAAGCCGAGGGTGCGAACATCTGTACGGTGTGTGTTGTGTGCGAGCGAAGGGTGCGAGCGTCGAGGGAGTCGAGTGGTGCTGTGCGTGGGTCGTGCAAGGCTTCGTGTGTGTGGCTCGAGGGTGTATGCATCGCTGATGTGCGGTGTGTGCGTGCGAGGCGAGGCTGGGCGTCGAGGTTGTGCGAGGCAAGGATCGTGCGTGTGTGCGACGAGTGGTGAGTGTTGTGCGTGCTGTGAGGCGCGACGTGTGGTGCGGGGCTAGTGTTGCTGCCGGAATTCCGTCGCCGGTGGTTGTCGCCGGCGAATCAGTTCGGTAATTCCTATAGAAAAAAAATTCTCTTCTTTCCTACTTAATTTAATTGTAAATTCTGACTTCATTATTCTTATGTATATCTGGGATTAAGTTTACATTATAAATAAAGTGGAGAAAAAGTAAAAGAAATCTGATTTATAATTATACTAATAGTTCTTATGATGATTTTTTTTTTCTCAATTCTATTTTTGTATTATACTTATGTATATTGGTTTAAGTTTTGTTATTATAAACAAAGTATTATATAAGTTAACAAAAATCAGATTTACAAGCATATTATTAAGTTCTAAGTTTGTGGTTTCAATGACTATTGTGAGGGAGAAAGTTTAAAGCAACAAGATTGGTTAATTTTAATATTCAAAACACCATATTTTATATAGTAGGTAAGCTGATTTTATTTAATATTATCAAGGACTTAGCACTAAAATATTTTATTATTCGATTAGGTCTCAATTTCATAAGCAGAACGTTTTAAGTAGTCAGCGAAGATTCTCCGTTACAAGGTACATACGTTTACTAGTTCAGTTCGATACATTAGTATCATGTTTAGGTTATGAATTGTTTATTGAAACCTAGAATCATGATAGGGAACTATTGTTTGGTTATGATTGATGAGATTGTTTGGTAACATGAAATCAATTAGAAATATGTTTGTATTTCCCTGTTGTATGACTTGTAAATTGAAATGAATTGATATTGGAATGCGTAATTCTGTCGTATCACAAGCATGAAATAAGTTTTGGATTGGAATGCTATGACTAATGAGTGTAGCAAGGATTTTTAAGAGGTTTCTTAAACTAAAGGAGTTTATATGATGTTATAAAAATCATATGCTTAATGTTGTATGAATGAGTATCACTAAAAAAGATAGTTGGCAATAAACTTGTAGTCGGACTCCCTACAACTAATGAACAAAGGGGGAGTGTGGGACTTGTTCTACACTCCTATGTATGCCTACTGTGACGATAGTAGTGTCCTAATAAATTTTGATAACTCAAGTAGGCGGAAGGTTCCGTACGATCTTGGGGGTATGCATACTAAGGTGATGGATGTGGAACGGAACGAAACTGTATTTACATTCCATCTAATAGACCAAGTTGTCTATTAAGGATTAAGTAGCCCGTATGATTCTAGAAAGATGACGGTGCCCATTCAATGCCAAATAAACTGTAAAAACGGAATTTAATATTTTGTAGTATCGTGTTTAGGAATTGTTATTACTCTTTTGTTTATGTTTAGTGCACTATTTAACTGCTTAAGTACGTACTCAGCATAGCTGATTGTTTGTTATTTGTGTTGCTTGTTGACCTATGATAAACCATTGATATTTCAATGGGGAGCAGATTAGGTATGCTGATGATGCTGCATGAGTTCGGGCATACATGGGATACTCTTTGTTTTATAAACTTTTAAAATGTTTTGGTTGAACCTTCTAGAGTTTGTTTATGATTTACTTAGTTAATGGTTTATATAAAAAGGGGTCAATGGTGATTCCCGAGTTGTAGTTAAGTTAACATTTTATTTCCGCTGCAATTTAGTTTTCATAGTAGAGAGTAAATTAATGTTTTAATTTCAATAAGCCTTCCGTTTCACCGCGACGGTAACACTCCCAAAGTCGATGCAACGTAGTTTAGACTTGTATGGATTTTGGGGGTGTTACAAAGTGAATGCAAGAAAAAATAGTTTATACGAAAACTTTTAATTTATGTAATTAGTTTTTCTATCAATTTGTTCATATAGTCACTCAAAGTTGTCATATCGTTTACTTTGTTGCATATTATACGATAATGCGTTTTTAATAGTTGTATGTGACTTTGTTTGTTTTATGTATGTCACATACATACTGTTAAACCTTTTCTTTAAATAAACTCAAACAATTAGCATCCCGTGCATTTTTGCATGGGTGTTAAACTAGTTATTATTATACATTCGGGTATAGCGTGATTCCGTGAGTATGGTTCACCCAAGGTTATTTTCTTGCTCATTGCTCATTTAGATAAATGCAAATGAGCAACAATTGCAGAATGGTGAAAGCTCCAAATTAAATGGGTAAGAAATTGTCTTTGTGTACCATACACATGGTACACCTGGGTGTTTGGTGAATACACTCTTCTTTCTATCCTTTTGTCATGTTCATTCGCATATTATTACAACTCATTTCCTTTTTAATTTTTTTTTTTGTTTTGCAATCTCTCTTAGAAAAAGCAAAGATATCATTTTATTTTTGATAGAGGAAGATATCATTTTATAAATACCAAATGAAATCTATAACAAGAATCATATTATACGTACATATCTTTAACCAAAAGTAGATATATAATACTCCCTCTATAAATTTTGTATATTAACCACTTACAATAATTGTAATACCCCTCATGATTGCTTTAAAGGGATTTAGCAGGCTACTCATTCCAACAAGATGCATCTTTCTTTTAGGGAGCTCATTTCCTTAGTTACTCCACAGTTAAGCGTGCTTGGCTGGGAGTAGTCCAGGGATGGGTGACCTCCTGGGAAGTTTCTCGGGGTGCGCATGAGTGAGGACAAAATGCGCCGAAAGAACTTGTGTTGGTTATTGAGGACAGTTATTGGCCATGGATGCGCATTGGTGATAATATACTCGACCCCGGATAGGTCGGGTGTTACAATAATCAAGTCAAAGTTGAAAAACTTTGACCATATTAGCAATTTATATACTTCCTCCGTTTTTTTTACATGTTACACTTTCCTTAAACGGAGTGTTGCAAAATACATGTTACACTTTTATTCCCTAAATTGGTAAGTTTTAAGCTGTAAAATTACTAACTTGCCCTTACTTACAACCATTAACAAAAATAAATCCCCCTTAATCTATCCTATTAAAACATACCCCAACCTAATCAGATCTAAACAACTCCCACCAAAATATCAACCCCACCAACTACCTTGCATAAATTTCATCAGAATTGAAACCCCCCAACCACATATTCATTAAATCAACCCCCAACCATTAATTTTCATAAATTCCCAGAACCCTAACCCTTTCATTTTCATCTCTTCCCTTAATCCGTTCATTTTCTCTCTCCTCACATCAAGTTTCTCTCTCTTAAATTCATCACTCTCGGTGCTCAATTCGTCTCTACATCCTTCGAATTTTGGCTTTGTCACTTCGAATTCTCACTTCATCACCTCAATTCATCACTCCCTGACTTTGATTTCATCTTCATCATCTCAAAGTTTGTAGATCTGGTTTTCGCAGTCCCCAAAAAACCCTAATGCCCCAGACCTCCACCCTCTTGTTGATCCTCTCTTTCAAACGAGTGATGCTGATGAGTCTGATGTCATCAAGGATTTGATGCATGCTTTCGAAGACAACTCTCTTTGGCCAAGAAGAATGTACGACAGTGGTGATGCTGAACATCATCTTTGCCCTTATGCTTTGAAGGCTTTGGGTGTTGTTGTTGAGGAATTTTACAGGGTCACTGGTTTTCCTAGGGAGTTTCTTCCCTCATCATCACTACCACAACCTGCGAGTCCCCCCGTACCGAAATTCTTGGCCCAACCACCACCATAAAGTCGACTTAGGAGGTTGAGGCCTAGATCCTGTTCTGTGACAAATGTTGAGATTGTGGTTGATGTGGGGGAAGGTAAGGGAGTGGGTGAGGGGAAAAAAGGAAAGGGTAAGGCTATTTTGAGGACCACCCAAGAGATTGTTTGCGCTTTGTGGGCTCCTGAATACTATCTGTCAACTTCTGTCCATAAGGGTTTTTCCAAAAAAGGTAAGGATAAAGAGGTGAAAGGGAAGGAGAAAGAGGTAAAGGGGACTGAGAAAGAGGTGAAGGGGAAGGAGAAAGAGGTGAAGGGGAAGGAGGATTGTAGGGCAGGTTCTGGTACAAATTTTAATGTGTATGATGATGAGGGCAACACATATGCCATGTATGTGGAGAACGACGGGGTTTTTGAAGTGTTTGAGGTGATTGAAGACATTGTGGCTTCATCTGAAGCTGATGATGATGATCTTGATGTCCCTATGAGTCCCTGTACTAGCTCTGAATTGGACCCAAATTTCCATTGCTTCCTACTCCGGTGTAAAGCCAAAAAATGAGTCCTTGAGGTTCTATCATCCTAACTTCGTTTACTTTGCCTTAAATATTTATGTTTCTGTTTGTGACTTTGCTTATGAGTCCCCCTTATCCATGATCCACTCTTGTTGTTACCATGAATCGCACTTGTGGGTATGCTTATGAGTCCCCCTGCTAACATTATTACTTGTTGGTATTAATATGACTTGTTGGCTGATGATTTCACTAGTTTGTTAAAGAGATTGTCACTGGTTTGTTGGCTGATTATATGAATTGGTTGAATATGTTGCCTCATTATATGAATTGGTTGAATTCATTTGGTTGCCTCATTATATTAATTGGTTGAATTGATTTGGTTGCTAGTTGATTTGAATTGGAGGTTGGATGGTGATTCCCATTGGTTGAATTAATTGTCACAGGTTTGTATGGTGAGGTATATGGCTAATGATGTGACATAGGCATCCTGAAACCTAAATGTTTGGGCAAATTTGCTGAGTTATTTGAGTCCTGCTTTTCTGTTTGTGTTGGATATTGAAGAGTCCCTTTTATTTCATGTGCACATAAAATTCAAATGATGAAGCGACTCATGCTTTTAGCTTGAGGAGTAATGGATCATTTGCTCCTTATTGGTGTAAAACCAGTAAGTTGAGGATTTAAATCACCTTTACTTCCTCAATGAGCTATGTAATTCTCCCTGATGGATTTAAATAAAGACAAATGCCATCAACTTGTTGACATGATAATCTTTAAAGCCATTGATTGAATAGAAAACTTTAATGATAAAAGTGAACATAAAGCATAATTCTTTTCATTTTCAACCATAATTGTTGCAACACTACTTATACAAACCAGTCCTTGAACATAAAAAATTACACAACAAAAATAGAACATAAAAACTATACCCAAAAACATTCTGGTTTAATTAGAAGTGTTGCTGACTTGCTGCATCTTGTCCATCATGTAAACCCAAAAGTGTTGCTACTTATATACCTCTATATATGCCTTGTTACATACTTCTACCTGCTTACATACCTTCTTATACACTTTCCCCTGCATTTCTCCTTCATATATACCAAAAAGTTGTGCAAAAACTTACCTGCATCTTCTCCACATACTACTCTTTTGGTACATCTAGGTACTCAAAAACTTCACCTACATTAATGAACCTTTCATTGAGATAAGCCACTGCCTCATCATCTATTACTGATTGCTCAACTTCAACATTTTATGGAAGTAATCCCTGTCTCTCTAGCTTTCTTTTGCCATGTTGTGGGTTCTTGTAATTGTTCCCTCCTTTGCATTTGAATATTTCTACCATGACATACTGCAATTGAAACCAAGTGTACTCCAACACTTATGGGTCAAAGAAATCATAACAGTCCCGCACTTTCATAATCAAATCATCTAGATTCTTAGGAAAAGACTGATATTGTAATGCTTGAATAGCTCTAAAAAATCCTAAGTCTAGCAAATTTAAGTAAGGAGACTGAGGTGGTTGATTGATCAGTTGAATATTGAAGCCATTCTGAGTTGCTGCTGCCCTAAATGGTGGGTCATCTGCATGTATATGTGGTCTTGCATTGTCTTGTTGTATGTAAATGACTTTTGACACACCCTCTGACCAATTTCTCATGATGGAAGGGATGATAGTGTTGATTATCATGTCCCTCATAACTGCCAGGTTCACACTTTCAATTGCCTTTGTTAGCCAGGTTCCTGCTTTTCTGTTTTTAGTTGAATACTTGGCGCTCCCATACTCAACGAATGGATAGGTACCAAATTTTCCATCGTGTACATATTCCCTTCACTGTCCTTAATAGGTCTAGATGTTGCACACATGAACATAACTTTAATCTTATACCTCTTAGATTGGCAGCAACTATAAGGGTCATCTTCAGCAGGGAGCAAGTAGAATCTCCTCATGTTTGGACTCAAATAAAACCACTTTTCATCTATGTGAACAACATTATGCATGTCAATAAATCTTGGTGGTTGTGTCCTTGATGCTGGTAATATGTGTTGCAACACCCACTTCATTCTTTGAAGCTTGTGATCATCTGTAAGTTTTGGGTGAGTGCTGCTTGTGTGACTTCTAAGCTTCTCCTGTTTCAGCAGTCTATACACAGTGGATGAGGGGACTTTAAGATAACCAGTAAATGCCCTAATACTTGTCCTTAGATGAAGTGGGACTGGCTGAAGTCATGCCTCATCACACACTCGTAGTTTTCTGCCACATCTGCCTATTTTTTTTGCTTCTATCATCTGTGGCTTTCCCACTTTCTCTCTGTTTTTTTGCATCTTTCTATAGTCTATCTAATGTCACCCTATGTATGCCATACTTTGTTGATAATTTTCTTTTTAAACCCCATGCAAGTTTACCTTTTGTTTCTGAGGTAAGAAGTTCATCAACCAACATTTTCCTTTTTTCTAAACATAACATTGGTTTTTTCCTAGTAAAACTTACATTGATCTGTGTTTCTGACTGTGGTTGGTGGTGGTGAACTTCTTGTTGCTGCTGTTGTGATTCATGCACTGTTTTTGTGGCTGCTTCTTCACTGTTCGTGTAAATGTCATCGTCACTTTCATAATGTTGTCCCATTTCATGCAGCAGCAAGTCATCCTCCATTCCTTCAATATCCAGGAGCTCTTGAAGGCCAAAGACACCTGCATCTCCCTCATCATCTGACTCCATTTTGCTAGATAAACTGTGAAGAAGAAGACTGAAGTTTGAAGTTTTTTTTTTTTGAAATTTCAGTTTGTAAATTTTTTGGATGATTAATGGCTACTTAATGTGATGTGTGTGCAGTGAGGTAATTGGTAGACTTAACTTCTCATGTAACTAAACCATACTAGGTGATTAATATTTTCTCTCTCTTCATTTTGTGTAAAAACTCCTTATTAAATGTTGGGGTATATATAGAATAGAGAGTATTTAGGACTGTTTGTTTACTGGTTTTGAATTGGCAAAAATTTGAATTTTATGAAAATTTGGAGAAGTTAACATTTTGGAGGGAATTGAATTTGGTGCCAAAAAATCCCCTTCCCTGATTCCCTCCATTTGGGCGTGGGAAATCAGAAGGGAAATGGGACAGTGGTCCCTCTTTTCTCTCTCATCCCTTCCCTTCAATGCCATGTGCAATGGTCTCCACTCCCTTTAATCCCCCACCCTTACTTTTGCTTAATCCTCAATTAAAATTTTGCCTAGGTAACCGGATTTTTCAAAAGTGTAACATGTAAAAAAAACGGAGGAAGTATAAGAAAAATAGATTATGCTAGAATTATTTCAATGAACTTTTCATAATTTGTACTAATATATAATTAAAGATGTTTTTATCAAACACGTGCATTGAAAGTTGTGCAAAAGAGAATGGGTAAGATAAGAAAAATACTTCCTCTATCCCAAATATAGTTCCCATTTCATTTTCTTATGGTCAAACTTTAAAACTTTTGACCAAATATTCTCATTTATTATATACAAAAAAAATACTCATGCGGGATCTTATTAGATTCGTCTCAATGTGTAATTTTATAATATGAACTTTTTACATTTTTATTAATATGTAAGTAAAAATATTAATGGTCAAAAATACGTGTTAGAGATTGTGGAAGAAGAAAGGGGAACTATATTTTGGGATGGAGGGACCGCGGATCCAAGGGGGTACATTCGGTACACCTGTACCCCAATTCTAAAAAGAATGAAGCAAAAAAAAGTCGGAAATAGGCCCTGTTTGGCACTAGTGTTTTAGGTAGCGGTTAGAGGTTGGATCAGATCAAAACACTATTGAGAAAAAAAAAGAGTGTTTGGTAACATAACAGTTGTAGTAGCGAGTAGAGATTTAGGTAGAGGTTGAGTTGGGTTTCTAAAACGTTACATATATTAACGTTTTGGAAAAAGAGTAGCGGTGTGGAACTTCAATTCATGTTTGCTAGTTTTATAAGGAGGAAAAAGTGCCATAACGAAGAATGAAGAATGAAGAATGCAATACTTTGTTATTAACGTCACTAATAAACTCGGCAATTTGAGGATACTATTGGGCAATACTTGCACATAAATTAAGAATGCAATAGTCTCTAAGAAAGTTGACAAATTTTCAGGATATTTTATGTTTCATATCTTTATACATATATGAGGCCTTTTTCCTATTCTCATGTCAGTGATGCTTCTAATAGCTAGTTTTTTTTTTCCTGATCACATTGTATAAGTTGAAACAAAGAAACAAATTTATTGACCATATATAATAAAGCAATTTGCTTGGAATCCATATATAATAAAGCAATTTGCTTGGAATTTGAGGGGTTGGGTATCTGACTTGTAATAAGCCTCTAAGTAGGGCTCTGTGCGATGATATATATATATATATATATATATATATATATATATATATATATATATATATATATATATATATATATATATATATATATTATTATTATTATTATTATTATTTTGTAACAAATGTATGTCCTTTATCGTCTTTTTCAATTTCAACAGCTACTTTTTACAAACACTTACTTCCTCCGTTCCAAAATAAGTGAAACACTTCTCTCATTTATGTGAGAGCTTTTTTGAGACAAGTGTTTCACTTTTTTTGGAACGGAGGAAGTATATTTTAAACAACTACTTTAAACGTTAACCTCTAACATCTACTAGTTAACCACTAATAGCTACTCCAACCGCTAACAATTACAACAACAACTAATAGCTACTGTCACCGGGTGCAAGTAAAACAAAAAAACCCTAGCCCCTATCCCCTCCCCTCTTCTCTCTCTCCTCTTTTCACATAAAACCCTCTAGAGGGGCTACCATGGATGTTTTCGTCCATGGTAAGCCTCTCTTTCTCTCCTTTTGCAATTCTAATTTATTTTCTTGTTTTTTTAGTTTTTTTGCAGTTTTCAATAAGTCTCATTTGTGTGGTGGCTTTAGTCTTCTTTATGGGTTTTGTAGTCACCCCTTCACGGTGGGGTGGTTTCTATGTGTGTTAGCGGGCTTTGGACCCTGTCTCTAGTTGAAGGTTGATTTGTTGATAGGATTTTGTGTGGGATTGCAATGGTGGTCAGTACTTCGCGTACAATCGGTTGAACTAACTCAAGTAGTACATCAAAATTACATCAGATCGTTAGACCCCCTCGTAGAAAGTTGTATCAGACAACGATGTGAAAGAGATTATTTATAAGGGTTATTTCTGCTCAACGATCGTGGTTTTGCTATATTAGAATTAAGTTTCTTTCAATTTGATTTGTATTTTTCAGTTTCTAGACTTGTATTGTAGATGTCGTATGATTTTATATTAATGAATGAATTTTTACTTAAAAAAGAGCTACTGTCACTGCTAATTTTGCCAAACCCAATCAGAAAATAATGAGAGTACAAAACCCACCTTCCAAGGACCTAAAGTATTCATCTTTTTTCTGTTAAGGACCTAAAGTAATTTTTTACTCCTCCAAGGGATTAATTAAAAACATAACTTAACACCGTTAACGCCATTAAACACCAAAAATAGAAAAATTAATTTAATAGAAAAAAAAAACTATTAAGCTATAATTTTCTGAAAAATAAAACAAAACTATTAAGCTATGAAACTAGAAAATAGAGTTTAAGAATACACAATTAGAATATAAAACTAATTAAACGTGAATTTTATATGTTAGCACAAAAAACCAACACCTGCTTTCACTTGGTGTTGGAAAACAACTGTTAATTAGTTTAACATGTGATGCTTGATTAAATTATTATAAAGCTCCTTTAATCCAAACCTAATTTTCATTTATTTCGTTTGTTTAGTGTACTGCTAAATGATTTCCTAGGCTAAATCGTCTTCTTCCTGGTTTTTTTTCCAATCTTATTCATGAGCATCATACTTGCTTTAGTTTTAAGTCTAGGTAATCTCTTTTCTTTCGGCAAGGTTCCAAATTTCTCACCAAAAATTTGAAGATAAAATCCAAATCAATTTTTTTAATCTAAGCACAAAGTAACATCTTAATTAATCATGTTGTTCAGTCAATTTAATGGCACTGACATATAATTTTTAAAGAAAATAAGAATTAATCCAAGAAGAGATAACAAAAATATAAGCAAAAACAAAAAAAAAAATTTATGATAGCAAAGGAATTGAATTTTCTCACCTTCACAGATTGGCTTTGATGAACATAAAAACAAAGATGAATGAGTTTCGTTTGATGAAGAAAGTGATTTTTCCTCTTCTTGTGACTGATCTTTTCTCACAATCAGTAGAAAATTGTAAAGGAAGCTTTAGTTTTTTTTTTCTTTTTAATACTGTTGTATTTCATTGTTAAGTTTGCCGTTAGTTTAAGCAAATAGGTTAACGTCCGTTAATGTTGATCCCTTAGGAGAGCAAAAAAATTACTTTAGGTCCTTAACGGAAAAAATATGAATACTTTAGGTCCGGTAGTTAACTCCCCCATTTATTGGACTGACTGAAATCCCGCTTCTCTAATCTCTACTCTCTAGTCTCTACCCCTCCATCTAACTTTTCTATTCTCTCTCCTCACCAAAATTACAAACCCCAAATTTTTTATAAATTTCTTGGCTGCTTCCGGCCGCCACTGCTGCTCCTGGCGCTTGGCTGCCTTCACGCCTTCAATCAGTAAGTTTTTACTTTGTGGCTTTGTAAGTTTCCAATTAGTTTGTGGCTTTGTAAGAGAATTTGTTTAAATATGATTATTGAATTTAGATGACACTAATCTATGACTATTTGGATTGAACTGTGTTTATAAGTATAAGTTATAGAATTAATAATTGTATATTGTTGTGGAATGTGGAATTGAATTAGCAATTAGGTACTATATGAAATGTGAGTTGTGGAAATTGGAATTTATTTATTATCTTATTGTGGATATTATTTTAAATGCTAGAATGGAGATGAAAAATAAAGGTTTAGAATTGACTTTTTGAAAATTCGTCGGATGCAACTGTAAAATTTCATTTGAAAATCTATGTAATCCCACATTCTCGCTCCCTTCAAATATTGTGGTTAAAATGAACGAACTTCGTGTTATATATTTTGGTTGATTTAGTTTTTATCTGTACCCCAATCCATCAAATCCTGGATCCGGCACTGTGAAATACCATATCCATCCCTGGCTATTTATGTATGAAATTCTAACAATGTAACTTGAAAATGTCGTTCAACTTTTAGTTAATTTCAAAACATTATATTTTACAGTGCACAAGTATTTGATTTAATTGATCATGCTGATCATATTGGTTTATGAAGTAAGCCACCAATATTTTTCAAAATAAATGCTGACCTTAGCTTTTGACAAAAAGTTCAATGCAAAAATAGCGAGGTAAAAAAAATGGGAAAAGGATCAAAGAGAGAAAATCGTGTGATGGCTTCTGCTCTTGTTCTTTTCATGCCCAGTATCTTTCGTTCGACTTTTATTAATCGGCTGTGATTGTGTTTTTTATTTCCAGAAAATGTCCATACAACATTTATATTCGTCTACCTTTAGGTATAGTGTAATTTCTACATGATAGATTAAGCCCATATTTGGTTCATGCTAACAAAAAGAAACGGAAAGGTATCAATCAGATGGAGGAATTGAATGCTATTTATCTGATTCCGTTTCTTTAAAAAAAGTGTTTGGTTCACCAAAATATAAAACTCATCCCTAATGCATACATCCCACCTCCTTTTATATCAAATTGATCCCCATGCCTCTTGCTCCATAGATTTGATTTTATTTCTGTTTCTCTCTACTTACTTCAATGTTTTGCCAATAATTTTTTGCTCAAAGATTCTCTACTTTTTTCAGTTTCTTGTGTTTGGAATTATATATCCCTTCTCTCTCCTCCAAATTTTTTGATGTGAGTTATTTTAATGGCTGCAAAATGGAAAACATGGGCATGGTATTGTTACAATTTGACAAGAATTACACCGAAAATTGACATTTCCATGGCTGATTCCTAGAATTTTGTTATAATTGGCTCTAACATGATAGAAGATGGTGATGGAGATCGAATTGGTAAGTGAGACCTTAAACTTGGTCATATTTGGCTATCTTTCTCTCTCCTCTGGATAAAAGCCATGATGATGATAATGACAAGTGGTGTGTAGGAGCTGACATAACCCAGATTCTCAGAAGAAAATGGGAGGTGGGTGGTCTTGTGTTATTTCTCCCATGTAACAGATTGTGTTACTGCTGTGGGGAGGAGGGTAACATTTTAAGGGATTCAAATTCCCTCAAGAAACGGAAATAAAACAAATGGGAGTCAACCAAACACAGAGAAATGGAATTGTTGTTTTCATTCCGTTACCAAGAGCCAAAAATTTTTAAACCAAACATGGGCTAAGTGTATTTGCTGTATTTGCTTTTGCGAGTTAATTGTATGTATAATGTCAATGATGGTAAGCTTTATGATTTAGTTCATGACCTTTGTGTCAAAAAGTGTAAAAATGAAATTAAACAGTGGATAAACAGTAAGCAGGCTCTTTAAAGAGCTTTAATATGCTAGCTTAAGGCCCCTAAATTTCTAACACGCTTTTGACTCCATTTATCTTACTAATTTTTAAAAAAATGAGAATGACCAACAAAATCAAATCAATTCAAACAATCCTTCTAGGTTACGTGATAGCAGATTATCCCAAGATACTTCTTCTCTTTCCCAAATACTCCTACTTATGTTACTTGGACTCACACAATCGCATGCTTAGGTTTGATAGGGGTATGTCTTATGAGGTCAACTGCCTAATTTTTTTTCCATAAAAGTTCTCCATGTTTTAGGTTTGAATGAAGTCTCAAATGTTCATGCTTATGTCAAAGCGTCAAGAAGGTACTTGAGGTGGATAGAAATTTTTTGAGTCACATAGCCTCTAAGTCTCCAACACATGAATGTGCTCAAGAACTTGTCAATCCCATCATCAAATACACTATACACCTTAAACTAAAGAGAGTGGAATAGGAGCAAGTATTAATGGATGTCATTGTCACTCAATTTCATATCAACCCATTCTTAATTTCTGTCCACATATGACTGTATATTCATCTACAAAATGAGTGCCTAATAGTAGTATGGTGATGCTTCCCTTTGGTGTAAGCTTAATATTGGTCTTGCTGGACAATACCTCTTATCCAGCTCTTTGTGCAATGTCTGATATCGGCAATCTTTTTCCACTGTGATTCAATAATTGATCCAAAGATATATGAAGTACTGATGTTTTAATGTGTCTAACATCTGTAACATGACTTTAGTGTTTGTGTTTCTCCTGTTGGTCCTGAAGCTTGACACAAGAGTCCAGTTGTGAAAATGACAAAAACAGAAGTGGAGATCTTAACACTAAACATCAGTTTGAACTAACTGATAGTGATAATGATTTGATTTGATTGTGATTTGTGTGTATTGCTGTATTTTGTTGATGGATTGCCAAATCTGTGATTTTACGCCAGTTGGTAGATTGAATTTGTGGCTTTCTTATTCTTACATGAGTGCAATTTTCTGATTTGATTCACAAGCTTCAAGTTGCAAAGCTTTATCCTGCCAGACGAGAATGCATTGTGTAAGCTAGCCACGACTTGGTTGCCCAATATTATAATAGTCATCTCAGGGGGGGAAAAAGACGGAAGATGGTGTGGAGGGCAGCACGCTGAGTATAGTCATTTTCATTTGTCATGACTCATTACAATAATAGATAACAGTTGTAGTCTGCAAAAGAAAAAGGTGTTGTGGACCTTGACGTCGCGCCGGCTGTCATTTCTTTTTTTTGGCAATAAGTACACACAAGCAAAAAACAACACTAACCCCACAACTCGTGACCTAAAGCCATTTTGTGGGTTACGACACTAGAACCACAACAAATTTTTTTTTTAAAAAGGAAAGAAACAACTAGGATGGAGAACCACAACAATTATTACAAGGCAAAACATTATTAGAGTCATCAATACTAGCCTTTGTACTACAAATATGACAACCACTATTTAAATGATGCTTTTTCCTTGGACAATAGTAGAAGCTTGGTGGAGGGATCAAATCCTTTCTTTTCCTGCCCGTGGCTAACGTGCATGCAGAAGAACAATTAGATGATGAACAAACAGTGGACTTACTCTTGGAACTTTTCCTTCTACCACCATTCTTCACATGTGATCGGGACTGAGTCTTCATTATCCTTGTTGCAATAAACAACCTTGAATGTTGTTTCCCTCTTGAACTTTGCGCACACTAGGATGAGTTTTCAATATTCTTCTTGATTTTGGTATCATGGCAGAGGCTACATGTAACACAATTGCTTACTTCATTATCCTCATCTCCATTCGTGAACTCACACGAAGCCTCCATTACTGATTCCTCTTTGCATTGATCTTTCAACTCCATATTGGAATCCTTCACCTTTTTATTCTGTTTTAAATAATCAACCATGGTCAAAACAGCCACATTTTTATTTTGACATTCCTCCTTTCTCTTGACACCAACATTAGAACTCATGAGTACTCTTAAAGTCATCATAGATCTAGATCTAGAATTAACGCAATGAATAGACTTTCCCTTCATTAAGATTTGATAATCTTTCCTTGAGATGGGAATAAAAGAGCCCGGCCTCCTTCGGTTAGCAAACCGATACATTGGCTCAGCCATATTAGAATTTACAAATTTGACAATGTTCTCAACATCCTCCATCCTCTCTGGCTCTCTGCCCTCACCTCATCCCTCATCTCAGTTGAAGTAGTTTCACTCGCCGGCTGTCTTAATCCATGACAAACACTAGCAGAGTAATATTTTTGTTGGTAAATTATGCTCTTAAACTCCGTACCAGCACTTTGAGCTGTTATTTCATCAGATGTTGAGTGCTTGAATTTAGGAAATGTGAATTTTAGCCCAAAATATTGGTTTACAGATGAACGATCGATTTTTTTTTTGAACTTGGTGCTTTGGTTCATTTTATCTAACTTTGTTTGTTGTGAATTCTCTTACTCAGATTTCTGAATTCTGACAAATATTAATGGAATTTCAATCCCATGTCAAAGCCTCATTTCGTTTTGGGGATGAGATCTACACAATTTGTGAAAGCACAGGCCGTCTCTCAGAACAATTAGTTTCAATGAAAGAAGAAAGCATGAGTATATTAAAGGACTACATCACCAAAAACAATGCTCCAGTTGATGTTCCTGATGAACCACTTGAAGACTCTTCAGGAGATGAAGAAGAGATCACTAACAAGCCAAAAACAAAGAAGCGGAAATAATATACTTTGTTGCCAGTGGCTACTACTAAAAGTCGTCTTGAAAAATGGTGAAACTGAATCATGTACTAGGAAAAACAAGCTTATTCCATTTAGTTTGAATCTTATGTGTCTAATGTTGCTCATCTGTAATCTGCCTAGTGAAAGTTGTAGAAGGGAGGTGCAGCCTTGGCCCTTGGGTACCCGTACCAAAACCGGTTTTGTATCTAGAAGTGTATGATAGGGTGTCGTACGAAAAGTGCTGTCATTTTGTTCCAGAATTTTCGATTCATGTCATGATGGAAGATATTGGATTAGATTCTAGCTGTTGCTAGGAACTGTAATCAAGCAAATGAAACGAGTTACCCGATAGTAGTTATATTGATTTATATCAGCAAGAAGTCAATTACAACTCTCAATCGGTTTGAGAGGATTGAGCTCTTTCCCAATGTGTTTCTCTCATTATTTTATTTTGGATATTTTCGCCTGGTTACAGCACTTATTTATAATAGTTATACCAGCTATCCTCTCAAAAAAAAAAAAAGTTATACCAGCTTCTAGAAGAGTATCCAGAATAGCCTAACAAACCTTTCTGACAGCATCTTTCTTGTTTCATATAATGATTTTACTTAATAAGAAATCAGTAAATAACAAATGACTTAATTGTCCTTGTTTCTCCTGGAGTAATTAAATCTTGTGATAGGTCTACTACCTCCCTGATGTTTTGCACTCGATCAGCCACCTTGTCCTCAAGGTGGAAGGAAGGAAGTAATAAGTGTTGTATAGAATCATAGTCCACCAAAGTAGCATCAAAATCAGGCAACCCTTATTCATTTGATGAGAACTTCAATGGCTTTAAGCCGAGGCTGAAAATAGTTTATTATGCCCAACGAGGCTTCTGGTTTTAACAACCATGATCTATTCATAAGTGAGTTGGCAAAGACAGGAGCTACCGCCCGCTGCTTTCTTCAACTGAGAAATGTGAAAGACATTGTGAATTCTGGCAGAAGGAGGTAGTGTGCCTCGAGAGGCATGTGATGAGCTAGTGTTGGGTCGTGGATATCGTTCTAAGGTGCCGTCGACCAAGCTCCGGGATTATATTAATAAAACTATGGTGCTTAAAATATATAGACTCCCTGTCCTCAACTGTTCTTCTATCTTCGTTACGTTCTTCAGGTAAACCTTTTGATATAACTTGTTATGTGGACTATGATGAATTTTCAGTGAGACACAGTTGTTCTCTAACAGCGATTACAAAAGAGAATGAGCCACAATCTTTCAGGAGGCTGTTAAGCATGCTGGTTGGCGTAAAGCAATGTAGCAAGAGATTGATGCTCTTGAGTGAAATAGTACATGGAAAAATCGTCTAGGTTATTGTAGTGCTTAAAATATATAGACTCCCTGTCCTCAACCGTTCTTCTGTCTTCATTACGTTCTTCAGGTAAACCTTTTAATATAACTTGTTATGTGGACTATGATAAATTAGGATCCTTGCCTCCTGGCTCCTGGTAAGCGTGCCATTGGTAGTGATTGGGTGTATAAAATCAAATATATTGTTGCAGGTGAAGTTGAATGACTTAAAGGTCATTTAGTTGTTCATGGTAACTGGTAGGTAGTCGTTGTGGATTTTAATGAGACATTTACTTCCTTTGCTAAAATGGGAACTATTCGTGCTTTCTTAATTAGTTGTTTATGTGTCCTTTAACTGGGAGTTCCATCAGATGGATGTGCATAATAGTTCTCCATGGTGAGAAGAAGTGTATATGCAACTTCGTCTAGGTTATTGTAGTGCTTCTTCAAGGAAGGTATGTTGACTCTGCAAGTCTCTGTTTGAAACTAGCCCCCAAGCAATGGTTTGTTAAGTTTTAGTGCTTTGAACGTATATGATTTTAATCAATCTTATGCTAATTATTCTCTTTAATTTTCACCTATGTTCAGGGCAATGTTTCTCTTCATGTGCTTGTGTAAGTTGATGATATGATGGTTGCTAGTTTTTGCCAATGAGCATATTACTTGGTTGTTTATATACATAAACTAGACATGAATTGTATTAAGTAGAAGCTAATAATGAGCGAATTTGATTCATGATGATATTCATACTCTAACCTTTAAACTCAATCTTTGGTTTATTGACCAATTAAAAAGTCATGACGGGAATATCTACATTTGATAAGTCCCTAAGATGTCCATATGGTTTCCCAAATATCCAATTAGGTTTATGAGTCTTCCTTTATAGACTTGTAGGAGACTTCTTCTTCATTTAAAACTAAAAACCTTTCTAAAAGTAGTCAAATCCGAGCTCATCCCGCATAGACAATAAAAATATACCTACACATACCCAAGAAGAGGGGAAAAAGGAACACATACTATATTTCACAGAAATAACAAAACAACGTTACTAATACAATCGATAATATTTAGTCCTCTAATTAGTTACTATATTATAGGATCGTTATGATCCATAATACATAGGATGATACTCATATAATAAGTTAAAAATTCAGCACTTTGGAAAAGGAGTACCACATGACCTAGCAACCTTCCAAGCATTAGGGGTATTCACAAACTTTTTGAGGTACGGATTCTTCATGTATTGGCAAAGGCAGGGTCTTTGCTCCTTAATCTTGGTGCAGCAAATTGGTGTTGGTGGGCTTGACGAAGTGATCGCGCTCACGCAGGGGCTTAGCTGCACAGGGCTGCAACTCACCGCATTGGCTACCTGCGCAGCGTTAGCCAACAGCAGCACCAGCGTTGCACAAAGTGCTATGTTAGTGCAGGATAATGGCTTCATTTTTCAGCTGGGGATTTTGTTGGGAGAGTGAAGGGAGTGACTACTAAGCTGTAGTATTGGGGGTTTTGTTGTGTGCGTGGTGGACTGGTGGTGACTTATTGGTTTCAGATTTCATAGCTATTTATAGGTAATAAAGGTGATGCTTTGATCTTTGCCAATGAAATATGCGGAATATGTACTAGAAGATTTCCCTTTGTTTCGGTGATCATTTACTAAAGGAATTATTTTTTTTGGTGGAATTACTATTGGAATTATGGGTAACGTGCCCTATTGCTTGAAATAATTAGCCGAAATGATAACACATGTTCTTATGTGCGGATATCTATCTTTATTCTATAAGGGAGGAGAAGGAGGAGAAGGGGATACCAAACCAGCATAAAAAAAAATATATCAACTTTACTAGAAAAAACAATAAACAAATATATCCTGATTATTTCAGGTAGAAATATAAGCTTTCAGAATTAACATTCTCAAATTAATTTTTTCAAATAAAAAGTTCCTAATTTAGTGACACAAATTTCTCTCCATGATTAACTGTTACACACAAAATTACTGTTTAGTCCGCTTGTCCAACAAGTAAGCTGTAGATGGTGCTTTCTTGTCGAGCAAGTAAACTAGTATCCCTTAGATGTTCTTCTTTGGAGACTTGTGCAACAATGTCTGAATCAACCAAGTCCAAGCCTGAGCTTCGTTCACGAACCTGCAAAAAGGGACCCACCTTGGAGGTTTGGGTGGTGGTTCCCCCTCCGATGCTTAAGTCAGATATTAGGAGTTGTAAGAGAAAGTAGAGATAGAGAGAGAAAGTGAGAGAGTAGTTTTACAGAGTAACTTTGCACTGTTTGCATTGAATGATCTTTCTCCTGATTTCAGGGGTATTTATAGTGATAGCAAGATGACAGCTAACCTTAAAATCTGACCTAGAATAGTGGCTTCTGATTGGCTGAAGAATCAGATCATGACACGTGGCAGACCATGATTTGGGAGAGTTTACCAACCACTCTCATCAGCCACCTCACAGGGCTGGCCTCTGACTTCCTTTTGGGCCAGAAAAGCAGCCTTTTAAACAACTGAGCCTAGCCCAAAGGGTAGATCTTTTTTCTTCCATTTATCAGAGGACACGTGTACGGCTCAGATGAGCCCAAGTGTCATCAGAGGAACCGTAGATTTCAGGCTACAACATTTGCCCCTAAAAGGGTTTTCACTGTTGGCCCATCTGACGGTTAAGGCCCTTTTACCCAAGGTAGCCTCATTAGGCCCATGTGACAGTTAAGACTTTTTAACCGGTCATAACCGACCGTTGGACCCTTTCTTCGGTCATTCTTGACCGGCTCCACAGGTTTCTTACTCCTCTATAAATAAACTTGGTGTGAAAACATTTGATCATTTCACACCTTGAACGAATTTTTCTAGAGAGAGAAGCTCTGCAAATTTTCTAGAGAGAGAGGGAGATCGTCCAGCTTCAGCATTCTTCACCGAATCGTCCAGACGTTCTTAGCAGGTATCGGTTCATTGTTCTTTTCTTTCTTCTTTATTCTTTATTCTTTCTTAGAAAAACAATAAAATGGAATCTTCTTCGTCAAACAATCCTAGCCGACCAAGAGCTTGTCTTGACCCTAGAACCGATACTTCTTCTTCGGCACATTCTAGAGTTGGACCTCTTCTGGCCGAGTACATATTTTTTCATAGTTTTGGCCGAGAAAGTCAGACGACCCAGTCTTTACCTGTGCAGGGTAATCTGGCGCGCGTCAAGCAAACGACCCGTCTAAGACGAAGAGTAATAATCCCGTCAAACAGTTCAGATATGGAGGAATCTACTGGGCGAGTTCCAGATGAGACGAGGGAGGTCCGAAGTGCTGGGCCTTTAGACGGCCCCCTTTCCCCTAGCCGCAGCTTTGAGGAGTCCCAAATAAAACCGGAAGCCAGTCCTTCTGGACGGAACACTGAGATGGAGGAAACTGGCGAAGACGATAATAGCAGGGATTCCGGGGCTGCCGATGAGTCAGACGAAGCCTCCACTACTTCGTCTGAGATTAGAAAACGATTAGGTCCTCTCTCTGACCCCGCATTTATTTTAGCCAATCGCAAATGGCTAGAGAAAATAGGGCCGGACCCTAGCTATTTATCCAACTTCATGCCCATGCCGGGCTTTTCCTTCGTCATCCCTAATAAGGAGGCCACTATTTTGAGCACTCCCAAAAATCATTTTACTGTCTACAAGCTGGCTCTGGACGCAGGGTTGAGATTCCCCCTTCATGAATTTATAGAGCAAGTGCTTCGTTATTACAACATCGGCCACAACCAACTGGCTCCCAACGCCTGGCACAACGTCTTGACGTTCATAGCCGTCTGCGAGTTGCGCGGCCTGGCTCTCTCTCTTCAAGCCTTTACCCACATTCATTACGCGGCCAAAATTCCCGGTGCCTTGGATGGAACATGGCTCGCAAGATTCGCAACCGTCCCGGCTTTCTAACGACTGGGGCAAACCGTCAAAGATGCATGAATGGAAGGCCGATTTTATATATCTAAGGGCGGCCAATGACTCGGCCACGGAGAGCTATCGTTTCTATAACCGAGCCGTCACAAATCTTCGGACGAAAGCAATCTTGATTGGAGCCGGAGGATAAGTATGACGAGGAGGTAGTGGAGTACTTTAAAATAAAGAAGTACTCCGGGCCGGCCAAAAATCCTTTAAAGGGCGCCTAACTGGATACCCTTTAAGGAAATGTTTTATAATGACGACTTCTTGGTCGCCGCCGACCTGCGGTTAGCCGATGATAAAGGTATCCATTCACATCCCAAGTAAAACTCTTCGTCCATAACTCATTAGACTAACCAATCTTTCGTCTCTTTGCTGCAGACTCGGCCAGAACACGTCTCAAGGCTTCTTGGACGGGAGACATAAGCATGTCTAAATTCACGGACAATCTATGGAAGGAATATGCCAAGAGTAGTGCCGAGAAGAGGGCCGAGACGCTGGTAAGAATTTTTTTTTTTTTTTTTGGACGAGGATCATTTCGGCTCGTCTGGAATTGGCATCCAAACTTTGGACGAGAATTACCCAAAGAAGGAAAACGTCCAAGTATGGACGTTCACCTTTTGGAATTTCCCGTCCGAGATTTTTATAGTCGCGAGACGAGTACCATTCGGACTCGTCTAAGGAATTGTAACTTCCTCTGGGCGAAGATAGCCCGAAGAAGGAGAGCGTCCATACTAGGACGGTCACCCTCTTGGGGCCATGCTCGTCTAAGGAATCTTGCAGTCTTTGGACGAGTACCATTTGGACGAGTACCATTTGGACTCGTCCAAGTAATAGTACCTATCCCTGGACGAGGGTAGGCCGAGATAGGAGAGCGTCCAAGTTAGGACGGCTACCTTCTTGGGGCCATATCCGTCTGAGAGGTTAGCCTGTCTAATTTTTGGACGTTTTCTTTCTTTGCCTCGCTTTCGTCTGAATTCAGATTTTTGTTTGGACGTCCCTAAGGAGGGGAGGTGTTCACTTTAAGACGCCTTCCTTCTTTGGGTGATTTTCGTCTGAAGTCTTGCACTTTGATTTAGATTTCGATCTGTGGACGTCTGTCATTTTAACTTGATTCTTTCTCGCAGAATAATGCCCCAACCAACAAACTCCCTCCTGGGAAGTCATCTTCGTCCAAGAAGAGGCCTACAACGGCCACGGACCAACCTCAAGCCAAAAATCCTAAGGGCTTTGTAAGAAAGAAAACAGAGAAGGCTACTCCGAGTGGGGGAGTGGAAAAGAAAACAATGCTTCCCCCTAAAGACAAAGCTCTGAAGGAGGGGCCTTCTACTGCCGCTCCTAGTGGGGGAGTGGGAGAAAATCCTGTCCTCACTGGTCAGTTGGACGCTTTGCTTTCTGACTCGGCCAATGTCAGACCAGACTCGGCCGAAGTTAGACCAGAGTCAGCCTTGGCTTTGGTGGTGCCGGGGCAGGAGACGACTGTCGAGAACTATCCGGGCTTCAGCGGATCGGTAGGGAAGCTGGTCTCCCTGATGCCCCTTGCTGTAAGGACGGCATCCATCTCGTCTGGTGAGTCGTTTTATTCCAATAGGTTTAGGACGGTGCGGGTCGGCGGACAGTCTATGAGTCCGTCCAATAGTCAAGCCATCATCTTTCCCATCCAGATAACTGACTCTCCCCCTCTTTCAGATAAGGGCAAAGGCCCAGCTCTACCTTCAGCTGCTCCCACCTTAGACTCGGACGAGGAGTTTTCTCCTGCTTTTGCCAAAATGTCAAAGGCAGAAAAGGAACGGCTTAAGCAGGAACTCTTCAAGTGTTACCCTGAATCCTATATCAAAGGATTAAGGGGAGCATCGGCCGGGCACGTGGGCTACATGTCTCAACTGGCTAGCTGAGGAAAGAGAATAAGAAGCTCGTCCATTTGGCTACAACGGCAGGCGACAAGGCCATCCATGACATTGAGATGGTTAATACCCTTCATCGTCAATCCCTGGATGCTTTGGAGAAGAGGTCAGCTAACTTGGAGTCCGAGAACAAGAACTATCTTGTTACCATCCAAGACCTATACAAGGAGCTGGACCATTTGAAGATGGTTATTGATATCTTTTTTTACCGAGTGAAGGGTGAAAGAGATGTTGCTCTCCTTGCCGCTGCTGAGTTGAGAAGGGAGAACATTCTCCTAAGGGCGAAGACTGCCCGTCTGGAAAGAGAGGCAACTCAAGCTTTTTGCGATGCCAAGGAAGGATTGGCTCAAGTTGTTGAAACGTCTAAAAGCTGGGCCGTCAAGGCCTTTGAGATGCTGGCGGAAGCTGATGAGGTCCCCAGCTTCGTGCGTCGTCTGGAGTATCAGCAGAGCGTTCATCGTGCTATGGTTTGTGCCGAGGAACCTCCGGAGTTTTTGGAGTCAGACGACGAAGCTGCGGCTGAGGAGAACCCAGAAGACGACCAAGAAACTCGCTCTGAAGACGAAGCCTAATTTTAGGTTTATTTTCATGTTCTTGGCTTGTTTGCGCTGTACCTTTAACTCTTCAGCTCTTAGGTTGTAATTCTTGATCAATCATATAGGAAGGAGAATTTTTGTCAACTGCCTGTCTTTTATCTTTCTGAATTCCAATTTGACTAAGTATTGAATGAGCTTCGTCCTGAATGTTGGACGATCATCACAGATGTTTAAGGAAATAACAACGTGCTTGCCTTTAGACGACCGAAAATGCATCCAAAAGAAGTGACTCGTCCTGAACTTTTTGGACGGTCTACGATATTTAATTGAACTGCGCATGCCACTTCTGATCCTTGCCCTTGGACGATTACAAATTTCGCAAAAAGTGCCCAAGTGCTTATAGAAGATCGTCCTGGAACTTTAGATGGTCTTCTCCTTTTAAACGAGCCACACTTTAGCCGCTTTTCTTGAGTTGGTAACACTCGTCCTGTAGTATCAAAATATCTCAAAGGCATTTCTGATTTGTCCTGGTTTTTTAGACGACCTTCTCTCTTTAGCTCGTCCTATAGGCCTGTCTCATCCCCCCCTTCTTGGGCTAAGCTCAACCATATATGATGGACGAGCCATAGTCTAAGAAGGAGAGCGGTCAACTTTGGTCAAGCCCTGCTGAAATTGCCAAGGACGAGCTTTAGAGGCATGGTCTAACAATTGCCTAGCCGCCTTCCTTGAGCGAGCAATACTCGTCCGAAAGTAGCGATCCCTTACTAGGGTCTTTACTACTTAGCTGCCGGTATATTTGAAAATAAGTATCCTTTACCAAGGGCTTATTTCTGGTCAGCTTTCTCTTAGAGACTTTGACGTTTCTCTTACTAGAGATTTTGTCAAATTGATTGCCAATGTATGTTATCAACCTTTAGGTCGTAATACTTTTGGCCGGTCTCTTCGAGGGAGTGATGTTCGGCATAGAAATGAGTATTTTTGTTCCAAGTTATTGTCACTTTTACACTAATAACTGATTTAATGCCCCAAAGTGAACCAACTTGGTGAAAATAAACATGAAAATACTGACGGTAAGATAGTAGGAATTGTATTATATGAATTTTGCTTAACAAAGTGCCAAGATACATGTATACAATTCTTTTTTTTAGTCTGTGCCGTGGCACATTGGACTTACTACAACTTTCAGCTGGATTCCTGACGACGATTGAGTTAAACGTGGTACTTCTTCAAATTATCTGAATTCCAAGTACGCCGTATAGGTCGTCCATCTAGAGCTTGGAGACGAAAAGTCCCATCTGCGCGGCTCTTGGATAATCGGATAAGGTCCTTCCCGGTTTGGTGTTAGCTTCCCTAGCTCCTTAGCTCGTCCAACCGCCTCCATTTTTCTTAGGACAAGATCCCCACCTTGAGTGGTCGTCTAACAACTCTTTTGTTAAACTCCCGAGCCATTCTCAACTTGTACAATTGCATTCTCAGTAAGGCATTGCCCCTGACTTCTGGTACTTGGTCCAAAGCCGTGCGTAATGCAGCCCAGTTGGCATCTTCAGTGTACAACATGACTCGCAGGGTGGGTTCATCAATCTCAATGGGCAAGACGGCTTCAGTGCCATAGACTAACATGAAAGGCGTCTCGCCTGTTGAATTCTTAGCGGTTGTTCTAATGGACCATAACACTAATTGCAGCTCTTCAACCCATTGTCCCTTGGCGTTTTCCAGCTTCCTCTTGATTCCATTTGATAGAATCTTGTTGAAGGACTCGACTTGCCCATTGGCTTGTGGGTGGGCGGCTCGCAAAGTGAGCTTTGATTTCTCTTTTCGACAACCAATCTTTCGGCTTAGGCGTTTCGAATCGTGGACCATTATCAAAGACGATGGACTGAGGCATGCCAAAACGAGTTATAATGTTTTTCCAGATGAAGCCCTTGACGTCGTTGGTGGTTATTCCTCGCATGGCTTCAGCTTCTATCCATTTAGTAAAATAGTCCACTGCAACTATCACAAACTTCTTTTGCCCTCCGCCAGGAAAAAGTCCTAATATGTCCATGCCCCATTTGGTAAAAGGCAGGGGGAACAAAATAGGATTTAGATAGTTGGACGGCTTCTGATGCAGGTTCCCATGCTTCTGACAACTATCACACTTCTTTGCATAGACGAGGGCATCCTCCTTTAAGGTCGGCCAGTAGTACCCAGTCCTTAAAGCCTTTTCTCCTAAAGCTCTTCCCCCAATGTGCGATGCACAAGCTCCCTCATGGAGTTCTTTCAAAACCTCTAGGCCATCTTCTCTGGTGATGCACTTGAGGAGAGGACGGTTGAATGATTTCTTGTAAAGGGTCTCATCCCATAGTTCAAACCACTTGTCTCTAGCCTTCACATACTTGGCCTCTACAGGGTCAGAAGGTAATCGCCCCGTCTTCTTGTATTCTATGATCGGCTCCATCCAGACTGCTCCTCGGCTAAGAAACATAATCTGCTCTTGATCAATGCTCTTTTTGGATTTGACTTCCCAAAAAACTGTTCTTGGCACATCTCCTTCAGCCGAGCTGGCCAATTTAGAGAGAGCATCTGCTTGATGATTTTCCGACCTTGTCACTTGGTCGAGAACAAATCGCTTTAATGGCTCAATCTCATCCTTGATCAGTCGCATGTATTTGCTCATTGATGCTTCTTTGCATTCAAAATCTCCATTGACTTGACTGACGACTAAGAGAGAGTCCGATTTGGCCTCAATCTCTACGGCTCAGCCGCCTTGCACATTTTGATTCCAGCTAAGAGTGCTTCATATTCAGCTTCGTTATTGGACGCTTTGAATTGGAATCTTAATGCATATTCAAACTTGTCCCCTTCGGGCGACTGACAAATGATTCCTGCCCCACATCCATTGACTGTGGACGACCCATCGACCATGAGCGTCCAATGCTTCCTTCCTTCAGCTGGATCTGATATTGGCTCTATATTGGGCCGAGTAAGCTCAACTATAAAATCTGCCAAGGCTTGCCCCTTAATGGCTTTCCTTGGTTCAAATGATATATCAAACATGTTGAGCTCAACTGCCCATTTTAGCATTCGCCCGGCGGCTTCCATCTTCTGCAGAACTTGCTTCAAAGGTTGATCAGTATAGACGAGTATACGTGCGGCCAAGAAATAGGGCCTTAACTTTCTGCTGGCCATGACGAGGGCCAATCCAAACTTCTCAACGGGAGTGTACCTATTTTCCGCGTCTTTGAGTACGTGACTCACGAAGTATATTGGGACTTGGACGGATTCTCTTTCGGCCCGGCCAGAACAAAGACTCACGGCTTGAGTGGACACGGCCAAATATACAAACAGGCTTCTCCCCCTCACGGCCGACCAACCTAGGCATGCCGAAGGTGGTCCTTGACCCTTTGTAGTGCTTGCTCCGCCTCATTTGTCCACTCAAACTTAGCTTTTTTCTTAATAGTGGCGAAGAAGTGATGGCACTTGTCGCCTGACTTAGACAAGAAACGTCCAAGGGCAGCCAAGCAACCCGTCAGTCTCTGAACTTCCTTTACCTTTGACGGAGACTTCATGTCTAAAATAGCTTGTATCTTCTCGGGATTTGCTTCAATTCCCCTCTGGTCTACCAAGAAGCCTAGGAACTTCCCTGACAAAACCCCAAAAACACATTTGCTGGGATTCAGCTTTAACTTGTATTTCCTGAGAGTCTCAAAGGTTTCTCTCAAATCACCCACATGACTTTCTTCTTGACGGCTCTTGACTATCATATCATCAATATACGCTTCCATGTTCCTTCCCAACCGTGGCTGAAAAAAAGATTGATCAATCTTTGGAATGTGGCGAGGAGCATTGCGCAGACCAAATGGCATTCTCAACCAGCCATATAGTCCTTTTTCAGTAATGAAGGACGTTTTGTCCTGATCCTCTGGCCACATGGGAATTTGATGGAAACCTGAATAGGCGTCCATGAAGCTTAGTAAAGCGTGGGCCATTTGTGGAGTCCACCGGACGATCCAACTTCGGCAGCGGGAAACTGTCCTTGGGACAAGCCTTGTTGAGATCGGTATAGTCTACACACATCCTCCATGTGCCATTGGGCTTGGGCACCATGACCACATTTGCTATCCATTCTGGATAATAAGTTGTTTTGATGAATTTTGACTCCAACAACTTCTGAACTTCCTGGTCGACCGCTTGATTCCTAGCCGGCCCCAAATGCCTTTTCTTCTGACGGACTGGCTTTAATTTTGGATCAACATTTAGCCGATGGACGGCTACTTCTGGATCAATTCCAGGCATTTCTTCAACACAATAGGCAAACACGTCTTGAAATTCTTTCAGCAAGCTGATTAAGAGGTTTCTCAAGCCTTAAGAGAGTGAAGAACCAATTTTCAAGGTTCGTTCTGGACGAGCCTCATCCAGACAGACGTCTTCTGGGGCCTCGACTGGTTCTGGACGCTCTATTGCTAGTCCCATGATGGCCATCACTTCTTCAGGCAAGGGAGGCTCTTCCTTGATGATTTCATATTTTCTCTTCTTGCTGGGAAGATGCTCAGACGCCTTCCTTGAGGGAGCGAGAGGCGTCTGAGGGCTCTCAATGGCCGTCTTCAATGAGGCCAAGTGGTCCTTGACTATCCCGGACGTTTTCCTCTCGCTAACCACCTTCGTCTTATCTTTCTCTATTTCAGACGTTTTCCTTTCACCAGCAACCTGCGTCTGATCTTCATTGCATATCTTCCATGATGACGGCTTGAGGGTAGTCAGATAACACTCCCTAGCCACCTGCTGGTCCCCATATAATGAGCCAATCTTGCCATCATCATACTCATACTTCATCAACATCAGGTGAGTAACTATTACGGCTTTGACGTGATTCAAAGTTGGTCGCCCAAGAATGACATTGTAGGCTGTCAAATCTCGGACTACCAAGAACTTGATAAACAGAGTTCTAGCGGCATCCTTTTCTCCCACTCGAACGGGCAAAGTAACAGTTCCCATTGGGTGGATAACTCCTCCCCCAAACCCTATGATGGGATGGTGAACGGGAACCAAGTTCTTCTCATCAAATTTTAATGCTGACAAGCGTCAAGACCGATGATATCCGTCGAGCTTCCAAGTGTCGATCGAATTCTTCTTACTCTCAAGTTTGCTATTTTCATTTCTACAACCAAAGGATCATCATGGGGAGTCCTCAACTCGCCCCGATCTTGCTCACTAACTACCACCCTTGGGAAGGGCTCGGCCTTTGTCCGATCGCCTAACAAAACTTGGCCAAGCTCTCTAAGGTAGTTTTTGTGTCCTCTATTGGTTGGTCCTCCAGCAGCAAACCCTCCAGAAATTACGAGAACAACATCCTCGTCTGTGTTCTCACTTTCCTTCTTCTTGGTCTGCCAATTGTATTTCCTTTGAAACTTCCTTCCCTCTTGAGGCATATAGGAGTTCATCTTTCCCTTTCGAGCTAGCTCCTCCAAAGCCTTCTTGAGATGCTTACATTCATTAGTTTCGTGACCGCAATCCTTGTGGAAGTGGCAATACTTGCTCTTATCCCTATTTCTATAAGGGGTTTTCATCTCAGCTGGTGCCTTCAACTCATATTGATCCTTAATCTCCATGAGAATGGAGTATTGGTCCTTGTTAAATTCAATAGGATTGCATGAGGATGGCTCAGCCTCTTTTCTCTTGCTCCTTCTGGACGAAGTGGTGGTGGAGGTTATAGCCCAAGTCTCGGCCTTCTTGGGGTTGCTCTTCTTTGGCTGAGCAACCTCTTCAGGCTTCTTAGACTCGGGATGCTTTGCCTCAGCACACACTTCGGTAGCGTGAATAAACGCTTCAGCTTCCCTTAAGGCTTCGGCAAGAGTGGAGATTTTCTTTTTAACAAGATCAAACTTAAAGCTCCCTGGCCTTAGACCCCTAATGAAGGCATCAAAGGCCACTCCAGCATTAAGATCTTGGATCTGAAGGGCTTCTAGGTTGAATCTCTTAACGAAACTTCTAAAAGCCTCCTTAGGTCCCTGGACGACCTTGCCTAGGTGCATGCTTGTTTTTTGTTCTTGCTTGTTGGCAACAAAGTGACTAGGGAATAAGAAACTGAGTTCCGTGAAATTATTTACTGAATTGGGTGGAAGATTGTTAAACCACTTCTGAGCTACTCCCTTCGAGTTCTTTGGGAAGTTCTTACACCAGGTAGCATCATCTACTCCTTGGACGTACATCTGATGTTTGTAAGCAGATAAGTGATCATCGGGATCTGTTGTTCCATCAAAAGGTTCTATAGTAGGGAGTTTAACCTTTGGGAAGGGGGGCGCCTCCATTATCCTGGCCGAGAATGAAGTGGGCCAGTTAATCTGGAGGGCTCCCATCTGTCCCTCAATGGGTATATACTCCTTACGATATTCCTTTAACACCAGATCAGACGACGTGTTTGCAGGCAATGGACGCCTATAGACCATGGGCTGAGCCACTGTCTTCTCCTGTCGTGGATGAACAAGAGAGTGACTTAAACTTCGTCCCTCCCCTCTGGACGACAACCTCAAAGGAGGGTCTCTCAGGTATGATGTAGAACCTGTCGCTGATCGTTGTATTGCTGCAGCTCTCTTTGCTTCTAGATATTCTCTGGCATCTGTTTCCATTCGGTGCCCGCTTGGACGAACATGGTCCTGGGTCCTTACCACCAGGTTCCAGTCCATCTTTCTTCGCTGATCATTATCCTCTGGCTGCTTTCCTCTTGCCGTTCTCCTAGAGGGTTCCTGACGAACCGGTCGACTAGGGCCTGGACGATCTTCTTGGGAACGTCCCCTAGGGGGAGGAGGATTGTTAGCAGCTGGCTCAGGGTTAAGCCGGAAAAACAACATATTGCTCTTGATGCGTTCTCGGACGATCGCAGCCATCTTTGCCTCGGAAATCATTCAAGGCGTTCTCTAGATGGGCGCAGATCACCTGGACGTTCAAGATTCTCTTGAATGACAAGTTGTTGGCTTGGTCCAAGAACTTGGACGATGGACGGGGTCTATCCCTTCCCCGAGGCGGTCTCTCGTGTTCTACCGTGTCTTCGACATTAACCCGAAGACTTCGGTTCTGGCAAGGTTGGACGATTGACAATCGGTCATCGTTGCGTCTCCCCACGCGACGGCGCCAAATGTTTAGTCCGCTTGTCCAACAAGCTGTAGATGGTGCTTTCTTGTCGAGCAAGTAAACTAGTATCCCTTAGATGTTCTTCTTTGGAGACTTGTGCAACAATGTCTGAATCAACCAAGTCCAAGCCTGAGCTTCGTTCCCGAACCTGCAAAAAGGGACCCACCTTGGAGGTTTGGGTGGTGGTTCCCCCTCCGATGCTTAAGTCTGATATCAGGAGTTGTAAGAGAAAGTAGAGATAGAGAGAGAAAGTCAGAGAGTAGTTTTACAGAGTAACTTTGCACTGTTTGCATTGAATGATCTTTCTCCTGATTTCAGGGGTATTTATAGTGATAGCAAGATGACAGCTAACCTTAAAATCTGACCTAGAATAGTGACTTCTGATTGGCTGAAGAATCAGATCATGACACGTGGCAGGCCATGATTTGGGAGAGTTTACCAACCACTCTCATCAGCCACCTCACAGGGCTGGCCTCTGACTTCCTTTTCGGCCAGAAAAGCAGCCTTTTAAACAACTGAGCCTAGCCCAAAGGGTAGATCTTTTTTCTTCCATTTATCAGAGGACACGTGTACGGCTCAGATGAGCCCAAGTGTCATCAGAGGAACCGTAGATTTCAGGCTACAACAATTACAATTTTTATCTATAAAAAAAAATACAAACACGGTAAACAAACTATTGGTTCTTAAAAAAAAATTAGAACACCCTGAACAAACTATTGGTAATTCTTATTCTCCCTTCCATATTCTTCTTCCTTTTATGAAAAACTTTATATGCTTTCACACGTATCGGGCACATATAAAACAAGTACATATATATTAAAAGACATCTCCAGATAAGTTTATTATTTAATGCGGTATTCTACTCCTCTTTTATCATGTCCGACCTCATTAAAAAAAGTTTTCACTAAAAGATTCATACACATAGAAGTGATAAATATTAAACGATAGTGCGCAGTTTGTCCACTATCGGCCATAATTTTTTTATAAATAGACGAAAATACAAAAAGACAAACTTTTATAAAAAAGTGAAACAAATTATTTATAAGAACACCCTATATGTGATTCAGACACTGGTTATTTGTAAAAAAAATCTTGTTTGATGTTTTTAAAAATTAATTGAAAAAGAAAAAACGCAACCTTTCTCTTGAAACTGGTTTTTATAAGATCACTCTGTTTGTGTGTTTGAGACACTGGTTATTTTATAAGAATCCCCTGTTAATGTGTTTTAGACTCTGGTTATTTATAAGAACCCCTATTTGTGTATTTCGCTCAATGTTTTTCCTAAAAATTGTAACTGGTTATTTATAAGAATCCCTATTTATCTGTTTGAGAGAAG
Organism: Beta corolliflora; assembly: GCA_947648045.1. NCBI lineage: Eukaryota > Viridiplantae > Streptophyta > Magnoliopsida > Caryophyllales > Amaranthaceae > Beta > Beta corolliflora. Next base: position 154,099 of record CANSZD010000236.1, read on the forward strand.
GGTTATTTATGAAATCTTTTTCCATAGATAACACTATCTAGAAACTTCATTCCTTGTTTTGCGGGAAAAATATGGAGAGCAGAATTGGTAACTGATCAGTCGACGGTGAACATACAAATCTGCTAATTGAGTTCACGTGACTTTATCTAACATGGCAAAACCACAAATTTTCTTTTTGTTGTGTTCACCGTAATCGAGTTAGCAGATTACGTTCGCAGTTTTACTTTCCGGTGAACATGGTCATGACCTAGTTCATATGAAAGTAAAACTGCGGAGGTAAATCGCTAACTCAGTTAGTGGTGCCTAAAGAGAAATCGCTAACTGATTTAGTGTTGTGCCTAAGTCAGCCACTAACCCTGTTAGAGGTTTTGTCTCTGCAATGGCCAACTCAGTTAGCGGTTTTGTCTTTGGGAATGCTAACCGAGTGAGCGATTTGCTACGCAATTGAAAAAATATTTTGTGCTTACATGAATGGTAGTTTGGGAATTGAGTTTGCAAAAGGCATTATCTAGGGAAAACAATTCGTTAATTATGAGAACTCTTATGTGTTTAGAAACTGGTTATTTATAGATTAATACCCACATTTGTGTGTTTTAATATGTTGATCTACAAGATTCTCCCTGATGATTGGCAGGCTGCCACTATCAATTAGTTTTTTTATGGTCATTCCTCGTTAGGCACATGACCTATGTTTTCAAAAATATCCGCTAATCCAACCTATCCTCGTAGCTTTATAATTCAAAACAAAATGTTATTGGTGAATATTTACAGTTAAATTTTTTTGCTCCATCATCAAACATTCAATCCATGAAAAACAAAAAGAAATGATGTAATTAATTAGCTAAAATGAGAGGTATAAGAATAGTTAGTCCTACCCAAATTAAAGTTACGAAAGTACAGTTGGTCTTGTAAGAGACCGCCTACTTTTAATTTAAAATTAGGCACGGCCAAAACCCAATATTAAAAAGAGAACATGTCACCTTTTTTTGATATAGTGACTAATTTAATCTATTTAGGGACCAATTTAATCTATTTCGTGACCAGTTTAATCTATTCAGTAATGACATTCTTTAACCTATTCAGTTACTAGTTTAATCCATTTAGTGACTAGTTTAATTCGTTCGGTAAGACTGACGGGTTATTTTTTGAAATGGTCTGTTGTAGTTCGAGAATCAAGAAAACAAAGGAAGGAGAAGAGAAGGGATCATTAGGATAGTGTTGGGTTAGAATGAAATGGAATGAGCTTGTTATAAAAATCCAGGCTTGAGTTTGTCTAATTTTATGTTAAAATTAGACCGCCTATTCTAATAATTTGTGACGAAAGTATCCTCTATAAAATCGTGGAATTTTTTTTTAACTTAGTAAAACAATAATACTCTGTTGTCTATAGCTACTGACGCAGCAGTGGTGTGTCGTACATTTCGGGGACCTGGAGCGAAAACTATAATAAGGACACCTATATTTCATAAATAATTGGCCGACAAAATATTTCATGAATTTTCTAAACTTTTATGCGATCCGGTCATCATACCGAAACCCCAATCGTCACAAGAACTTGAGATGAGAGAAAAGGACGAGGGTAAGATAAAAATTGTTAGTATGGTTGTGGGTTTAATTAGGAATAATAAATAGGAAAAAAGCATTAACATTAATTGAAAAATTGTAAGAATCATATCTATGAAAATTAGGAAAGAAGTTGAGAACTAAATGAAGATGTGGGGAACACTCAAAACTCTCTCTTCTCTCCTAAACCCTAGCCTCCACTAGTGAATTTCAAAGGGGCTTCCATAGATTTTATCGGTGGATAGCCCCACCTTAATTTTAATTTTCATTGTTGTTTAACTTCGTTTGTGTCGTTATTGTTTGAATAATACTTCCTCCTTTAAAGAGAGGATCGTTTCTCCCTTAAAAGAAAGGGTTTTTTTTCTTCTCCTTGGGAGAAACTTTAGTTTACTCCTTTTGTTTCTAGATGAATTATCGTAATTTTGGATCATTGATGAAGAATTATGCGGTGTCGAAGCAGATTTCAGATCTACAATTACAATAAATGGTATCAGATTTAATTCTATTTCAAAACTACACTAGTAGAAAAACGACGATTTGCGTCTCACCATCTGCGTCGCACAACAGGACAAACGTCGCATAAGACTCATTTGCGTCGCATGGAGCAGGGAATCGACGCAAAAGATGATATATGTGCGTCGTATTTAACTAGCGTGCGACGCAGATAGTCATCTGCGTCGGATGTTTATTAGGGTGCGACGGAGATGATTATTAGATACAAAAAGCAGAATTAATGTTTTGGATACAAAAGCGGAGCGGAATTAATGTTTTGGGCTTATCTGCGTCGAATGGGCTATATGTGCGACGCAGATAAGGCCCGCTTCCCCTTATATGACAAACCCTAACAATTCTTTGTCTTCAGCCGTTCTCCCACTTTCTTAGAGAAAACACCGAAAACTATTCTGAGCCAAATTGCGGTGTAATACTACTTCTTCAACCTCTCGTCAAAAAACATACTAAAAAAATTTAAAAACCAAAACCTCTCATTCATTCGTCATTCTCATTTCTTCCTTCGTATTTCTCCTTGTTTTTATCCTAATTATCCATCATCATCATCTTCTTATTTTCTCTCTCCTAAATTCTATCCTTTACCTAAACACTCTGCAACTTTTCATCATCATCCTCAAAATTTTCTTTTTCCTGATGTAAAATTACTTGATTAGTTCAATTTTCCGTTGAATTTTTCGTTTGTCTGAAAATCGAAATTGGAGAGAGAAAAAAATTGGAGAAAATTCGAGGAATTTTAAAGGAGAAAGTAGCAAATGAAACTGAAGAGCAAATGACGAATTCCTCAAGAACAGCGAAGGATAATTGAAGAAGAACAAATGGCGATTTGAAGGACAACAAATTGAAGACGAGCCCCATTTTCTCCCCGCAAACAAATGATTATTTACATTCGATGTAACATTTGACGAACTCCGGCGCAAGTTAAACGAGATCTGAACCTTCGAAGAAAGCATTCAATGGTAATTAATGTTGATGATAGATATTTAGGGTTTTCTAGATTTTTTTCGCTTGGATTTGGTTAGTTTATTTACATTGTTGTATTTGATTTGTGTTTGAGAGATTTGCTTGTTGTTTTCGAGAATTTGTAATTCGTATTATTTTTTTTTTTTTTGCAGATCTAAACCTTCCCTTCTTAATCTCTTCTGTTTCGTTGTTTTTCTGTATTGTATTCACTTAATTTGTAATTCGTTTATTGTTATCTTCGCACTTCTGCTATAATCGACAGATATTTTTTTTATCTTTAATCAATTGTTCTTTAGTTTCTTTAATTTCTTTTGGTTAATAAGTTGTTGATCTTTTTGTTTCTTGGTTAATTTTGATGATTTTTTTTGGTTTAAATGGTAAATTATGTGAAAAATGGTAGAATTACCAGTTTTTGTCATGAAACTTGGAATTTGAGTTCTTGAAATTTAGTTTTTGCTTGTTGCTGCAAGAGAAAATGTACACTTGGTAGATTTTTTTTTTAAAATAAAAACAGCCATTTGCGTCGTTTATGTCAACCCATCTGACGCAAATTTGGGCCATTTGCGTCAGATGTGTTGTCATACGCGACGCAGATGGCACGACTAATTTCAGCCTTGGCCGATGTAAAGCCACATCTGCGTCGCATGTAGAGCTTGGTTCGACGCAGATGTGGATCATCTGCGTCGCATGTAGCTCTGCATGCGACGCAGATGGGACACTCGCCTGCAGGGGGATGGGTCATGTGCGTCGCACTGTGGGCTTGGTCCGACGCAAATAGTAAATGAACTGCATCGTGTGCTAGTCCGATGCAGATCCTGTTTCTCTCATCTGCGTCGAGACTTGTGCCGTCGGACCCATGTCCGACGCAAATGGGCGCCTCGCATCCGACGCAAATCATCGATTTTGTACTAGTGCTACAACATATCGAAATACCCCCTCGTTGAAGGCTGTATCAAATAGCGATGTGGAAGAGGGTATGCAGAATTGTTATATCTACTACACAACGATCGTGGTTTTGCAAATTCTGAATTTTATTTGTTTAAAATTGTTATGTATTTGTTAGTCCAGATTTCTATTGTAGATGTCGTATGATTCTTTTTTTAATGAATTAATTTTACTTAAAAAAAATGAAGATGTGGGGAACTTATTTAAAAGGAAAGTACGACCCCTTAAACTTAAAAAAGAGATCATTTAAAAAAAAAATATATATAGTATAGGCCTCTAAAAAGGGGATCCTAAGCAATCGCTCAATCTTCTCCATCTAATAGACGGCCCGGTCTATGCTCCGCGCTAAAGCAGCAAATAAGCTCTCTAAATAAACAATCCTTCCTTATCGTGGTACTGGTCATTGAGTGAAATCACAGTCAATGATGAATTTATTCACGAGTCACTAAGTGAAAGTAGGAGTGAATGACATTAAAAAGACACCGACAATGATTTGTGTATCTCAATGATTAATTCGGTGCAAAGAGTTCTTTAGATTGGTTAATCTGTCTTTGTTGCTTCCTTTTAACATTCCTTTTAGTTGTCTATGCTTTACATTTTGCACGCCTAAGCAAACTTTTATTTGGGTAAGCAAGGCTCATTCATCTACAAAAATATATTAAAAGGTGTTCCTAATAAATTATAGTAAGATTTGAACATGCGGCTAATAAGTTGTAAGTAGAAGTCTTAACATCTCAACCAACTATTACATATGCTATTTACTCCACATAAATATATATAACTTAGAACATTAATGCATATAACGAACAAATCTGAAATTAATATAAGCTCAAAACATAAAAGTGTATTTATTCAAAGTAAAAATTCGGGACATCGTCCGAGCTACACACTAGTTAATAAGGGATAAAGTATTTGAGAGTAAAGAGGGTAAAATCTCTGTAAGATAGTGATTTTCTCATACTTGTTCAACAACAAATGACAATAACTTAGTAACGTGATGGGTAGTGGCGGATCTAGATTTTTTATATATAGGGTGAGCCAAACTTATTGTGTTAATGTTCTTTGAAAACGGTGTATAAATCACTCATAAATCAAATATGTATATATAGGAAAAAGATGTATTAAGATGATAGAGAGATTGTTCTGAGATAAAGGGAATCTTAATAATCTTAATCTTAATCTTAATCTTAATAAATATATAAAGGAGGAACTTTTCGAGAGCATAGGGATCTCCTCAAAATTTCAAGGTCATAGAGCGTGCCACATAGGATTGTCATGTCACTAGTTCTTATTTTTATCTTTAAAAAAAATAGAGTTCTACATATACTTAAATACATATAAGGAGCATTGGATAAGGGAAAATTAGAGTTTGGTTTTGAATAAACAACCTTAAGTACTACTACCTCCTTCCCATAATATAGTGCTTAGTTTTTTTTTTTTACAGGAATTAAGGAGAATGGAGGGAGTAATAGGATTCTCCAAAAAAAAATTAATAAAGTACTTTTTTGTACTTTTGTCTTTGAACTACTTAAAAGCAATAAATATTCCTTGGAATTGTGTAGAGTAATAAATAAGGACACACATTTTGAAAAAAAAGTAGGGTTTTTTTTTAAAAGTTTGTATGAAATTGAGGATCATTTAATCCAAACAAATAGATAAAAATGAAATAGGCACAACATTTCAGGACACCCAAAAAGGAATGTAAGCACTATATTAAGGCACGGAGGGAGTATACTATATAAATTGTATATAACTTTTGCTACGTAATTCAGAATATTATAATTTTTACACCATTGGAGAGCGCTCAAAATATGCTTTAAAATAAGATTCATTATTTACAGTATAATTTTACAACTTATAGAAAAATATTATCTTTCAAAATCTTGGTCTTTCTCAACTGAACCAAAATTAGTACTAAACAAAATCCATTAAGAAACTTGGTTGTTACAAGAAAAATAAAGTTCTATAGCGAAAAAGTTATATATTTATTAGAGTTTTGGTGATCAAAAAATTAGATTTTGATTTTTAAAAAACAATCTTAGAATATTATAGAGAGCACCACCTAATCATGCCATATCATTAATTTTATTTAAAAAAAAGAGAGTTATGAATAGATATAAATACATGCTAGAGTTTTAGATAAGTGAATATTAGAGTTTGTTTTTGAATAAACAACCTAAATTATTGAACTATGTAGATTAAATATAACTTTTGCTACATAATTCGGAATAGTATAATTTTTATACCATTGGAGAGCGCTCGTTATATGCTTCGAAATAAGATCCATTCACAATATAGTTTTACAACGTATGAGAATATATTTATTCAGATGAATAATAACGTATTATTTATTCTTTGTTTTAGATACATATAGAAATAACTATAAGAATAGAATATTGTATGTTATTATAACTAAAGAGTACTACAGAATCAAACAAAATATGTCTTTCAAAATCATATTTATTAATTTGAGTTATATAAAGATAAAAAATAGAGTTTTAAATAGATATAAGTACATATCTACCCCCTCCGTCTTTAATTACTTGCAAAATTGGTGTGGGATCACGTATGTAGGAGATGAGAAAAAGGGTAGTAGGGACCATAACTTTATGAAAAAATGACAAATATATGGAAATTATAGGTAGGAAGACGAAAAAAAATAAAATAAAGGGGAATATTGTGCTTATTTGTGGGTCATGATTAGTAAATAAAGAAATATAGCAAAAAAAGACATCCATTCATGGTAAATATAGCAAGTAAAAAAAGATGGAGGAAGAATAAATTTGGATGGTGAAAAATTTAAAGTTTAATTTTGATTAGACAACCTAAAAAGATTATAAAATATAAATTAAGTATAATTTTTACTACATTGCTCGGAAAAATATAACTTTTACTCCTTTCGAACTTGCTTACACCTATAAAAAATTAGATGAATGTTTTATTTTTAACATATACGTTGGATAATATTATAATGAAGAAGTTATAAGAAGATTATGAATTTAATATAAAAAAATACTCCATGAATTATGTTAAGAATATAGGAGAATTAGAATTTTAAAGAGAAATTAGAATTTGATTGTAAATAAATCATCTACAAATTAATAATTATTGAGTATTATAACTTTGACAACATACTACAAACAAATACACAATCTAATTATAATTGAATAGAGTTTGAGATTTGCATTTAAATAATAATCATTAATTAAGAATATAATTATCTCTATTATATAAGCCAAGGGATGAGGTGTGGTGTCCCCCTTGAAATGACTAGAGTACCCTCTAATAATTTAAAACAATGTTTTATTTTTATAAAAAAATAAAAAATGAGAATCAATGCAACTTGCCATATGAGTAAGTCAAAAATGAAATATGCAATCACCATTAATAAGTTGACAAAATAGATTGACACAATCAATTCACGAAAATAATTAGAATCTTCAATCAAAAGTTAGCAATATATCGTGACAAGCATAATACTTCATATTTACAAAGTTCAAACAATATAGTTTATTAACATTTAGAATCGTTAGAGAACTATACCAAAGTCGCTGATAAGGAATTATTAAATCATCGACCAAATTTATCAGTGACGTATTGAACTGTAAAAAATCGATCACTTTCAATTTAAAAAGATAATAACATCTACAAAAGAATCTCAATAATTTACATCACTACCAAAATAGTTTTAGATAAAAAAACATGTCCATTCGTATATATAGCTACATAAGGTTGTTGGCGCACGCATCTCGTGCATATGCGACTATAGTTGAATTGAGTTTGAGATTTGCATTTGAATAATAATCATTAATTCATAATATAATTATATTACTATAAAATATATATCTTAATAAATATATAATTTATCTTATTTATTATCACACAGCTATGACATGATCGAATATAATTGTACCACATTAAAAAAAATCGTGCATCGCACAGGCTTCAAAATCTTGTTATGTCATAAAACAGATAAAAAAAATACTTTTAATATTCTATGGTAAGAACTTAATATTTAACGACTCAAGAATGCAAAACCATAGACAAAATATATAAATGAAAAATTGGTGACATTTGTAACAAGTAAAGAATAATAACTTAACATTTTTTTTATTTTAAAGAAAGGACATGACACTTTTTTGTAATATAGGTATAAAAATAGTGTAGTATATTTTCATTAATTTTTTTATTCGACAGTGCTCAAAATATAATTATAATAATATAAGTGTTTAAAATTTCTGTTACAAGGAACAAGTGCTTTAGTAGAAGGGGAGATAATGAAAATATAAGAAACAAATTGAAAAACCAAGATAATCGTATCTTAAAGGATTTCTATGTCAACCAATTTCTTCGTAGTGGTGTCAAAATAGGTTCTTAAACAGGTTCTGGGTATACCCAGGGCGAACCAGGTCAGACCCGGACAGGTCAGGATTCTGACAGTCAGTGCCCCAGGTCGTGATTGGTCAGGTTTTGTTCAACTGGGTCGATCACATTTGAATCATGGGATTGTCGGGTGCCGGACATGTCTGAACATTCCATTTACAGGTCGATCTATTAGCGGGTATGATCGCTTGTGGACAATTTTTTACCGGGTTTGCGCATGTCATATTTAGGTTTCATGTACGTTTGGGTAGAGTCAAGTGTACTCGGGTTGAATCACTAATGACCTTAGTTCGATCATTGTGAAGCATCGGGTCCATTCACTATTGAACGTCAATTCAACTTCGGTTGACTCCTGGTCGGATCACTTTGATTTTGTTATGGATTTTGTAAACGAATCATATTATTAAAAGTATTAAGATCGATATATATATATATATATATATATATATATATATATATATATATATATATATATATATATATATATTTATATTCTATTGAACGTCAATTCAACTCGGTTGACTCTGGTCGGATCACTTTGATTTTGTTATGGATTTTGTAAACGAATCATATTATTAAAAGTATTAAGATATATATATATATATATATATATTCGCTATTGAACGTCAATTCGACTTCGGTTGACTCCTGGTCGGATCACTTTGATTTTGTTATGGATTTTGTAAACGAATCATATTATTAGAAGTATTAAGATCGACATATATATATATATATATATATATATATATATATATATATATATATATATATATATATATATGTGTGTGTGTGTGTGTGTGTGTGTGTGTGTGTGTGTGTGTGTGTGTGCGCGCAATAAATATATGGATGATAACAAAAAACTAATAAAAACACTATATTTGTTTAACGTGATGTTTAGTGTATTCTCTTAGTCAACTCTTATTCGACTAATCAACTTCTTAAAACCACTCTAATGAGTAAAGGAGTAGAACGACTCTTCATATGTTCTAATATTATATATTATAACCAACGACAATAATAACGAGTAGACGATCAATTCCAAGCTTTATATAAATGAATTATTATTATAAGCATTATGATTGATATATAAGTTTGTAAATAGCTATGATGATAATGAGAATAATAATAATAATAAACATAAAGTGATGATGATAATAATAATAATAATAATAATAATAATAATAATAATAATAATAATAATAATAATAATAATAATAATAATAATAATAATAATAATGATAATAATGATAATAATAATAATAATACAAATAATAACAGTAATAATAACAATTCTAACAATAGTAATACAAATAAGAACATGAATACTAACAATAACAATCACAATAACAATATAAATACTAATAGTAATAGTAGCAACAATGCTAATATATAATAAACAATAATAACAAACATAACGCGGTATATATGTATTATGTTGTGACTATATATGATAAAGTATAAACAAACTATTTTATCAATATGTTTAATCATTTTAGTATAAAATTGGTATCAAAATAATTGTAAAACCAATCTAATACTCTTTTGATTATAAATAAGTATAACGATTATAATACTATAACAAAGGACAATCATACATTCATATGTTTACAACGACATTTCATATGAGGCCAAAGTGATTATAACGAGGGTTCATATGTTGCACAATAATAATAGCGATAATAATAAATTATGCCCCCAAATCATTCTCCCATATAAAAGCTATTAAAAAGTAAAATCAATAAGTTAACTGTTAACAAGTAACAACCATAAGTAAATTAGTTAATTAACAAGTACTTACTAGTTATTAGATAGTAACTTGTTAACAACCATATAGTAACTTAACACTTAGTCAGTTACTCGGTTACTCCCTTGTCCATAAGCATTATCATTTCTCAAATCTCATTGGCCAAAAAACAATACGAGTTTAATGTGATCATAATTGGTGATGATGATGATTAAATTAAAGTCGATCAACACAAGCTAATACGAGTATAACGTGACAGAAGCCAATATAGGGGGGTAATCATTAGGCTAAACTAGATTAGTATATAGATCAATGTATTGCATTTTGACTATATGTCAATGTATAGATAGTGTATAGATTAATGTATTGCATTTATAGTATATATTAGTATAAACACAAAGTAATACGAATGGATTAGTGTATAGATTAGTCAATGTAAGTGGGTAGTCATTCTAGCTAATACACGATTGATTATTAATGAGTATCGACTCTTAATATGCTCTAATAGTATATCTAACGATAATAATAATGAGTATTTTATATTAACTACGAATATACGATAAATTATTGGATTTATATAAATGACTCAATTATTGGATTTATATATACATCTAGGGGTGTTAATGAGCCAGGTTGGCTTGCAAACTATCCGAGCTCGGCTCGGTCAAAGGTCGGTCAAAGCTCGGCTCGAGAGGTATCGACTCGAGTTCGAGATCGGCTCGAGTTCTAAACGAGCCGAGCCTCAGCCTCCTAATGTTCGACTCGAAAGTTCGTGAACAAGCTCGAAAATCATTTTAGATAATTTTTATGTAAAATATTAATGTCCCACATCGATATAGAATGTAAACAACAACCTTATTTTCTCTATAAAATCTTACTACCTTTTCACTATACTTCTTATTTGGATCGTCTTATTTTATATTGTTGGACTATTTATAAAGTCCTCAATTTGTTTATATAATTTTTTGCCTTAACTTATCTAATTTAACTACTTTTGCAATTGTTTATATATGGACATTTGAATAAATTACAATCCCAATGGCATTATAGCAGCAACATTACATATTGAATAAAAAAAAAGAACTTGCAGCACATGCTTTTCTGATTGTCAAGTTTAGGGTAAATGTTTTCCTTACTTTCCATCTTCTGTTTAGCATTGTTAATATACAACCTATAGCTATTGTAAATACATGTAGGCCTCAAGCCCAATTAAGCTAATTACAATATTTAACATATTAAATACACTCTAGCCCAATACCCCCCCTCAAGTTGGAGCATGGAGATTCGAAATGCCCAACTTGCTGAGTAAATTAAGGAACTGCCTTTTGCCAAGAGCCTTAGTGAATATATCTGCCAACTGAGCATGAGTAAGGACATGATGAGTAGAGATAAGACCATCTCGGATCGCATCGCGCACGTAGTGACAGTCAACCTCGATGTGCTTCGTACGTTCATGGAACACAGGATTCTGAGCAATGTGCAGAGCAGACATACTATCACAGTAAAGGGACATAGCACGAGGCTGCTGGACACCTAAGCTCTCAAGGAGAGCCTTCAACCATTTCAACTCAGAGGTAACATCGGCCATCGAACGATACTCTGCTTCCGCAGAGGAACGGGAAACTGTATGCTGCTTCTTGGTCTTCCAAGAGATAGGAGAAAGACCAAGAAACACAATCCAGCCTGTCAACGAGCGACGAGTCAAAGGACAACTCGCCCAATCAGAGTCACACCAACCTGAGAGAGATAGATCACACTGAGCACTCAGAAGAATACCCTGGCCTGGCGACCCCCTGGAGATACCGAACCACCCGTAGGGCAGCTTCCCAATGCTCCTGTCTAGGTGCCTGCATAAACTGAGCCAGAATATGAACACAATAAGCTAGATCCAGACGAGTGAAGGAGAGATAGATGAGGCGACCGACAAGGCGACGATAAGACTCCGGATCAGATAACAAATCTCTAGTAGCAAGGGCCAGAGTATGATTCTGTTCAAGCGGAAAAGTAGCGGGTTTGGCACCCATAAGACCAGTCTCAGAGATAATATCCAAGGTGTACTTGCGCTGACACAGGAACAATCCCTCGGGACTATGAGCAACCTTAATCCCAAGGAAGTATTTCAACACCCCCAAATCTTTCATATGAAAGCAGTCACCCAAATAGTTCTTAAAAGAGATAATAGCAGCAGAGTCATTACCAGAGATAATAAGGTCATCAACATAGACGAGCACAAACAACTGGATCTGATCACGACTTAGAGTGAACAATGAGTAGTCAGAGTTGCACTGAACAAATCCATAACGCAACAGAGAAGCAGCTAACTTGGCGAACCAACACCGTGGGGCCTGACGTAGCCCATATAGAGATTTCCGCAGACGGCAAACCATACCAGGCCTCGAGGGAGTGAACCCTGGAGGGGGCTTCATGTACACGACCTCCTCCAAGTCACCATGAAGAAAGGCGTTGTGGACATCCATTTGGTGCAACTCCCAGTTTTTAGCAGCAGCTACGGCGAGAAATGCACGAACGGTGACCATTTTAGCCACAGGAGCAAATGTCTCGTTGTAGTCAATGCCCTCAACCTGGCGATTGCCAAAAACGACCAAACGAGCTTTGAGACGCTCGATAGAACCATCAGAATGATACTTCACTTTATAGACCCATTTGCAACCAAGGGCCTTATGACCAAACGGAAGAGCCTCCATGTCCCAAGTGGCATTATCCTCCAAAGCGCCAATTTCTTTCTGCATGGCTTCACGCCAACCAGGATCCCGCATAGCCTCAGCAAAAGAACGAGGCTCAACACCTGATGTAACAGCTGCATGGAAAAGACGATGTCGCACAGAAAATCTATCACAATTCACAAAGTGTGCTAAAGGATAAGGAGTACCTGAGGAACCTGAAGAAGACGGATCAGACGAAGATGGACTCTTTTTCCGTACAGTATCAGTGACAAAATCCCGTAGCAAGACAGATGGTCGTTTCTCTCGTAAACCCCTACCAAGATCTTCACCATCCGCATGAAGTGAGTGTGTGAGCTGACCCACTGGCGAGTCCACGACAGGAGGAAACACCGTGGGCTGATCGGTGGCGAGAGGTGAGGGCGTGGGCTGATCCACAGCAACAGGATGGGGGGTGTCCGTGGCGGGCAACTCAGCACTAAGCAAAGGCATGGGGTGGTCCACGAGAGCTGGGCCGGGAACAGGAATGGGCCCCGCACCACCAGCAGCCCCCTCTAAACATGACTCAACATCATCCTCAACAATTGGGGCTGCACTTAGACCCAAAGGAAAGTCCCCATCCACGCCCACTGGCATATCATCACCCAATTCGAACGGGAACTCAGTTTCATGAAACCGGACATCACGTGAAACAAAGTATTCTCCGGTTTTAAGATCATACATCTTCCACCCTTTCTTACCATTGGGATACCCAACAAATATACAACGATGACTCCGAGATGTATATTTATCACTCTTGGCACGTTGATTATAAGCAAAACACAAACATCCAAAAACTCTAATTGCATCAAAAGAAGGAGGTTGACCTGTAAGAGCCTCATAAGGGGTTAAACCATGCAATATGCTCGACGGAGTCCGATTGATCAAATAAACAGCAGCCAACACACATTCCCCCCAAAAGCTAACAGGTAGATGAGCTTGAAACATCAAAGCCCGACTAACATTTAATATATGCTGATGTTTACGCTCAATACGACCATTTTGTTGAGGGGTACCCACACAAGAAGTCTGAAACAATATACCATGGGTGTCCAAATATGCAGATAAGCAGTTAAATTCAGTGCCATTGTCCGTGCGAATAATCTTAACAAGGGAGTCAAATTGTCGTTTAATCATGGCAAAGAAAGACATAAAAGCACTCTCAACTTCCTTTTTATTTCGCAATAAATAGACCCAAACCGCACGCGAGTAATCATCCACCAAAGTCAAGAAATAGATATCATCACAAGAAGAGGGCGTCTTATACGGCCCCCACAAGTCACAATGAACAAGTTCAAAAATACGAGAGGCTTTATGATCACTAGTGGGAAAACAATCACGAGTTTGTTTAGCTTGCGGACAAACAATACAAGCTTTATTCAATTTCTTCCTACAAGTACTAGAACTTACAGCAGGAACTAACTTGACAACTCGATCAGACGGATGCCCCAGCCTACGATGCCATAACTCGAACTCAGATAAGCCAGGAACTGTCACCGCTTGCACTGTAGGAATGCGGCGGAAAAAATAGAGTCCATCACGCCGTTCACCGGCTCCAATCAGGGTCCCCGAATGGCGGTCCTGTATAGCACACAAAGAAGAAGTGAATCGTACATGACAATTAGATTCATCAATCATTTGCGACACTGAAATTAAATTGCAATTAAGTTGCGGCACATATAAAACATGATGTAGAGTGAGTCCGTAAAGTAAGGGCAACACGTCCCTCCATAGTAGCAATGGCGGTATTACCATCCGGCAAGCCAACGGGCCAAGCAACGATTGGCGTAACATGAGTGAGACAAGAGTAATTGCTAGTAACGTGATGAGAGGCACCCGTGTCAATAATCCATTGACTAGAAATAGACAAATCCGTCAACCGAGCATCAGTTGTAGTTTCATTATTAATTAAATGTATGATAGCGGCCATGGTGTAGCACTCACGCGGGTGATGCAACAACGACCGGAATAGTGAACAGTAGGAAGGCAGAGGACTGCCGACAAGGAAGAAACTGTAAAAAAACCCTGACTAGGGCCCAAGAAGTAGATCACAAATAGTTGACCACTAAAAACAAATACTGAAATCAATTGATTTCTTAAACAATTGCAATTTGATTTAGTGGGAAAAAATGGTCAACTAAGAGATAATAGGCAATAAGAAAGTAGACTAAGTCAATAAGCTTAAGGGATCTTATCTTCAACACCACTCACAATTGACCCGCAGCAAAACGACGAGAAATAAAAAGGACAGCCTTTCTGATTGAAAAACTCTCACAATTGATTACTGATGGCAAGGTGATTAACAAAACGCAAGCAGAAATTAGTTGATGAACAAATTAAAGTTCTTGCCGACGGAAATCAAGAACGAGATAGAGATGGAAAGGCGCGGCCACGCGGGTGACCGGCGAGCAGGAACAAGGACATCGGCGACAGAAAGAGACCGACAGGGAGGCCGGTAGTACTCCGGCAGCGGCGAGTCGGACCACTCGGGTGGCTGACTAGCAGGCGACAGAAGGGTGTAAAAAAAATCTATGAGGAAAACGGCTCCGATACCATGTCAAGTTTAGGGTAAATGTTTTCCTCACTTTCCATCTTCTGTTTAGCATTGTTAATATACAACCTATAGCTATTTTAAATACATGTAGGCCTCAAGCCCAATTAAGCTAATTACAATATTTAACATATTAAATACACTCTAGCCCAATACTGATCTACAATTCTATGTTGTACGACTATGTTGAATTGTATTGTGGAGTGGAAATATCCGACATCGAAGAGAGAAAAAGGAAAGAGGGGAAACTGTTATATAAAAACGCATAAGGTAAGGGATTGAACACATGGAAGCTGGGCCTAAGCCTATTCAGTGGGCGTGACTTGCTGACTTCCATAGTAAAGAGTTTCTCCAAATTTTGTTGGGCTTTTTTTTAATCAAAAGTCCGATGACAGTAAGGTTATGCTGAATCTTTTTTTTAATATATAAGTTTCAGGTCTTCGAGCCGAGCTTCGAGCCGAGTTGGGATTTTATCCTATCGAGCTCGACCCGAGCTCGAAATATTAAGCTCGACGAGCTTCGAGCCTGAGCCGAATCTCAAATCTTCACGAGCCGAGCTTGGACATATTCGGTCTCGGTTCGGCTCGTTAACACCTAATACATCAATAGATGTCAAATCAAAACAAGAGAGCAATATAGACAAATAATTCAAAAATAAATAAAAATAAAAATATAAACAAGTACATGATATTCAAAGTTTAACCCTTAAATTGAATGTAATTTAATTTTTATTTAATTAATTATTAAATGTAAGCAATTTTATAAATTAACATATTTAAATGATTTTGTAGATATAAAAAAATAATTGAATTTTAGTAATATATGGTTGAGTACGGTCGGGTTCGGGTTTGAATGCAGGTCTGTCTGAATAGATCAGGATATAATCTTGCCGGGTGCCGGTCAAGTCTGGGTAATCCCAGGTCAGGTTTCGGTCAGGTCTGGGGACTGACCCTCACAGGTCGAACCAGGTTCAAGTCAGGTCAGTATCAGCTTGACCCAGCGGTCAGATCAGTTTCTCCCACCACTATTTCTTCCTCAAGGCATGTCATGCGGCTCATGCCACTTGGTTTTAGTAATCTGCCAGTGGAAATACTTTTGGATGAGAATATGAAGAAGAAACTTTTTATAATTTTATTAATTATTGGCATTTTGGCAGACTTGGAAGGACTTAAACCTCAAATAGTATATTTAATGTTGTAATATTGATGTAGTGGATTATCAAGTTGTTATATGTTGGGGTTTAAATATAGGCCCAAGTCCAACTAAATTGATTTAGCATCCTTGATTATACTATCAACTATCAAGTCCAAAAGGTCACAAGTCAAGGTTGTGCCCATGTGAGAAAGGCCCAATGACTCTTACATCCCATACCTCGCTATATGTACTCCACTTGGTACCAAGATAGGGTAATTTCATCTAACCAAACATACTTACACTTTGCAATCATCTTGATTTTTATTGCTTATTTGTTCACAAGCCTGACCTAAGCATAGTAGTGGGTTTGCCTGAACAGCCCCAAGTTAGTTTTACTTATTTTGTAGGTGTTTGTGCATTGTTTTGTAACACTCCGTCCATTTACACAATAATAATAAAGAAAGTACAACAAAATATAATAAAGTGTACGATAGCGGAAATATCGCCAAAATGAAAAATGTTACTCTAAGGTTCAACTAAAACATTATTATAAGGTAATTACCACAATAACATACTAAACAACATCAAAATATATTCATCCCTCCATAGCAAAAACAACTAAAAATCCCAAAGTACAACCATAACATCCAAAATCTTTTGTGGCAAACCAACCACCCAAAACCATCTACTTCACACCTATAAGACTAAAAGTGTTTCTAAAGTCCTCATAGATATTATCTACTATAACGAAAACAATAAGCTTAGTAAAACTCCCAAAACGCACTTCTCGTGGCCAAAATGTAACAAGTCTAGCCTTCGGGATCATATGCAATTATAAGAAAACAACAAATATCCACAATCAGTGGGGAGTAACTAGAAGTTTTCCCATAACATCTAGCATCAAGATTTCATTAGAAAATAAGCTTTAATCATAAAGATAACATCATAACATACTTCATTGATCATTTAATCACATGAAAATCCAAACTACTAACTCACATGATAACATAGATTTTAGCATGGATTATATAAATAAAGAATATATATCAACAAACTCACATATTCATAAATCACCACATGAAATAATGAAGTAAAACATGAGAAAACTTTATGAGAAAAAGAGTAGAACACCAGTGGATCGCAACCCACTTCCTAAGGTTTGTCAGATCGCAACCTCCAGACAGCCTATGGGCTTACATTCCTACTGCCTGTGTCTAAGAATGGCCAAACACCCGATGTAGCATAGTACCCAGCTGAGTACTTCCTCACCTCTCGGACGACAACAATTAACCTAGGTTTAACCCCAAGATCGCAACCCAAGTGGTTGGCATGTTCTTCACCTGGGACTACATCTATCCCAGTGGATTTCTTACATCTTAAAAATAAAACGAAAAACAACAACAAGTTCAAATCAAATCCTTCCATCATCAAAATCATAAGGGATGCCCACTGGCCTTACACCCAAATTCAACAGAAAAACTAGGATCGCAATCCTAAGTAATTCAAGTTCCAAGATCATCACATTTCCATAATCCTCATCAAAACAACATAACCATAACCAAAAAGCTCTCATACATTAACCACACTCAATCATCAAACCAAACATGGATTAACAATGGGCACAATACAAAGAGATATAATTATAATACTCGCTAATAACCCATAACATCATCAATTTCACTTCTTACTAAATAATAACCAAAAACTAACAACTTTCATGCATAACAAGTTCACAAAAAACTCACCACAATACAACAACATGTTTTAGTCACCCGAAACATAATAAAAAGTTAGACAAAATTCATGGAGTAACCAATCTGACCAGCAGTCTGCCACGGCCTTGCGTTCGCTCAGCGTAAGAGCATGCGATCGGTGCAACACTTGTGCGTCTAACACATAGACGTTGCGTCTAACACATCACTGTGCGTCTGACGCGTCTGGACAAAAATTTCCAGTTTGCCGAAACTCCATAAAATCCAAATATTGCATAAAACAAAAGCCAAACACGATTGCAACTAAAATCCAGCAACATCAATACATGAACTTCAATACTCCAATAATTGCTACAACAATTCTAATCACAAGAAAATTTATAAAAAACTTAATTCACATGATGAACAATAATAGGAAATCATAGTATCACAATAATCAACATCCTAACATGTTCTAATCATAGGAAAATACTAATAACACGTCTAATCAATATGAATAATTCATCGACTAATATAACAACAAGTAACACAACACAAATCTATTTTTCCAGAACACAAAAACACATGACACACACATTTACACAACATATTCATCAAAATTTGTAAGTTTTAAATATATAACCAACAAGCCTAAACATAATCATAACAATTAAACCCTTTTCATAAAACTATCGTGATTTTAACATCAAGTATGTAAAAGGAGAGAAAAATTCATTGCCAGATTTTCTTACAAGAGAATTTCTACTAGGCAAAGCTAATAACTTTTCAAATTCTATCATAGGATCGAAATGAGTTCTTCGAACTCCAAAGATAAAGGGCTTTAACGATATCAAGATTATGCAATGACTCATATTGTCCATCATGGACGAACAATACCCATTCAAAATTCTTCAAACCCTTTTCAAGACTTTCCCCCAATAACCTACAATCAAGCTGCCAAAACTCCTATTACTCAAAAACCTACTCAAAACACTGTTCCCAAATATACTAAAAACTCTAATTCTTCATACCTTCCAAAACCAAACCATGAACATATAGTATTAGCCAATTTCACTGAAGTTTCTCTTAGAGAAACTTCAAGTGGTTTTGTTGAAAGAGTATTTCCTAATGACTTCTACTGGTTTCCAGATCACATGCAGAAAGCAAGGAAGTTATACTAACTTATTTTGATAGATACTCAGTTTATCCAGATCAAACACTCAAAAAACAAAGATTCTCCCAATGAATTCGACAACTCCAAATGCATTATCAAAAAGGTCCTCTCAGCAAACGCTTGGAATGCTCCCCTTTATGTAGACAAACCATTCTCAGCGGACTTTATTCCTAGAGGTTATAACTTTCAAGATTATAGGATGGCTTGGTTTAGACCATTTCTGGTCAGACCTTTCAATTATTCATGGTTCTTTAACTTTGGGGAACATTGTTGAAAGCTGTTTTTTGTATGGTTTTATGAAAGTTGACATCATTTTGGGCCAATTGAAGATATTCTTCCTCCACAGGCAAAAGAAGGATACCTTCAATGGAAAAGGAATTCAAAGCTTTAAGAGTATAGCGAACATGTCATGTTCCATGTTGAATTCAGAGCTCCTTGGATAATTTGCTGGGATTATGAAATCATCCAAAAACCTATGCCTATGTCTTTGGCGTGAATTTTCAAGGTCAAATGGTGGATTACATTTTCTGTCAAATATTGTTCAATTTCAGCTGTTCAAGAATCATGACAACAGGGAAAAATCTCCGTTGGGATCTAAATTCAATACAAAGTCAAGCAAGAAAAAAAAAATCAGTCATTCTCCATCAAAGATATCAAAAACATCAAATATCATCGAAGAACCAAAAGGATCAAAGTTATATGGAATACTTAAAACAAAAGAAATTAGATTCTTCATATACCGAGTCCATCAATGCTGAAGAATCTTATACTCATAGTCCTTTTAGAGGTCCATGTTCTCAGGACCCATTTGTTATAAAGTAATTATAAAAAAAACACGGTGGGAGTATCCACGCAAAAATCAGGGCTTTATATTTACCAACACTTATTTTTAGGAACTGAAGTGATTCGCAGACAAAACAGATACTACCTCCGTTTCAAATTAGATGCTACATTTGCACTTTTCATGCATGCCGATGCAAAACTTTGAGGACATATATCTCTAATTTTGTATTTGTAAAAATTATAAAAGGTACATATTAAAAAAATACACATTAAGAAAAATCTAACAAGATCCCACTTGACTATATTTTTATTCACGTATAAATCACAAACGATGGTCAAACTGAAATTTCTGAATAGTGTAAAATGTCAAAGTGTAGCATCTAATTTGAAACGGAGGTAGTATAAAGACTTATTTTTAAAAGCCCGGATAATGACATATTGAAAAAAATAAATCAAAAGTGACATCAAGATGACAAAGCAACACCAAATAATCACATGTCAAATAACACTCCTACGTACTACTTCCAATTTGAAGGCAAAACCATCAATTTGTAGTAAAAAGTATTCAAAAGTAGTCATCATAAGGATAGTTGTAGCTTGGAGACCTATGGCTTTTCAAGTTCAAATAAGGGTTGGTACTAGTCAAATAGTACATTGTATTGTGCAGCCTAGTAGTAAGGCCCAGTCTTTTGCATGCACTTTTGTGTATGCTTTCAATACAACAAAAGAAAGGGAATGTTTATGGAGTGATTTGATTGAAATTGGTAAAAGAATGAATATACAATGGGTTGTTTTGAGGGACTTTAACCGTGCTCTAAACAGTGAGGAGAAGGTTGGAAATGCTGTGAAATTACGGGAGATGGCCCTTTTTAGACAGTGTGTGGAAATGTGTGAGTTACAAGACCTTAAGTAGGTTGGTAATTTCTTCACATGGAATGATAAGCAAGAGGGAGATAAAAGGGTTTATTCAAGAATTGATAGAGTCTTGGTTACAGAAAGTTAGCTGGAAAAATATGAGAATGCTGAAGTGTGCTATATGAATGAGGGGGAAATTGATCATTGTATAGGATGTGTTAGTGTTTATCCTGAGACTCAAGGTGGGAAAAAGCCTTTCATTTTTTCAACATGTGGTGTGCTGCTCCTGATTATGAGAATAGAGTGAAGGCTGCATGGGGTACAGAGCATTCAGGTACTAGAATGTACCAAGTTGTGCAGAAGTTAAAGCAAGTAAAAAAAGTCTATGATTGAGCTGAATAGAATAGGTATCAGGACATTGAAATGCAAGTCTATCGAGAAAAGGAGAAGCTGAATAAGTGTCAATCAGCTTTGCATAAGAAACTTACTGATTTAGAGCTCATTAAGGCAGAAATTTAAGCTAGTAACAGAGTTAGAGAGACACAGGCAACATACAATTCATTCTTGAAGCAAAAAGCAAAAGTAGTGTGGATCAAGGATGGGGATCAGAACACAACATTATTTCATAGGCTTTGAAAAGGAAGCATCAACTAGAACAAAATATATTCTATCATGGATGCACAGGGAAATTGGGTTGAGACACTTGCAGATGTGCTTGAAGCTTTTCTGGGTTTTTATGAGCAACTATTAGGAAGGAGAATGCATGGCAGGAAGTCAGTGGTGGAAGCAATAGTGAAAACCTGGGCCTCTTATAACACCGTAAATGGCAAATCAGTTGAATCAACCATATACGGCGGTAGAGAGGTGAAGAAAGCAATTTTTGATATAGAGGAAAATAAAGCTCCTGGACCTGATGGGTTTGGAAGCAAATTTTTCAAAGCTAGCTGGGATGTGGTGGGTGATGAGGTTTATAATGCAATTATGGACTTCTTGAACACTACTAAAATGTTAAAAGAGAACAATACAACTAGAGTCACTTTGATACCTAAAAGGGAACCGCCCTAAGAGTGTTACTAGACTTTAGACCTATCTCTTGTTGCAATGTTATATATAAAGGGATATCTAAAGTTTTGTGTGAAAGATTGCAAATGGTGCTTCTTGATATTATCGTTGAGAATCAAAGTGCTTTTATGCACGATAGATTCTTAGCTCATAATATAATGATCTCGTCAAGATCTTATGAAAGAATATGGAAGAAAAGGTGCTTCTCCTAGATGCTTGATTAAATTAGACATAAAAAAGGCGTATGACACTGTGGAATGGGGTTTTATTGAAGAAATGATGGGTGCTCTTCAGTTTCCAACTCTGTTTACTGCATTAGTGATGACTTGCATTACTACACCAGCTTTCTCTTTGATGATTAATGGGACTTCTCATGGGTTTTTTAAATATGTCAGAGGACTTAGACAAGGGGATCCAATATCACCCTTACTTTTTGTTCTTTGTATTCAATATCTCTCTAGAATTCTGGGTATTATAAGTAAGCATAAAGACTTCAAGTATCATCCAAGATGCAGAGGATTAAAATTGACTCAGTTGAGTTTTGCTGATGATTTGATTTTATGCTGCAAAGGTGAAATTCAGTCAGTCAAGATGATGATGAGGGGTTTTAATGCTTTCTCCAAGTGCACAGGACTGCAGGCTAGCCCTCATAAAAATGATGTATATTATTGTGGAATGAAGGAGGAAGAAATCCAAGCAGTGTTGAATTTGATTGGTTTCAATAAAGGAAAATTTCCTTTTACATATCTAGGTGTACCTATCTGCACTAAAAGAATTACTAAAGCTCAATGTGATCACTTGGTGGATAAGATGTTCAGCAGAATAAAAGCATGGAGTTCAAGACATTTGTCTTTTGCTGCTAGACTCACTTTGGTGAATGCAGTGCTCTTGAGGATTCAGATTTATTGGGCACAAATAATGGTACTGCCTCAGGGTGTTCTAAATCAACTGAATGCTATCTATCGAGGCTTCCTTTGGTTTGGTAAAATCTGTCATAACCCAAGAGCTATTGCATGGGACATGTTGTCCCATAAAAAGAAGGAAGGAGGCTTAAGTCTCATGAATACTTAATTGTGGAATAGAGCAACAATTGGTAAGCATATTTGGGATATGGCTGGTCAGCAGGAAAACTTATGGGTGAAATGGGTTCAATCTGTTTACATAAAAAACCAGGACTGGATCAGCTACACTCCCAAGGCTTCAAATAGCTGGTATTGGAAATAGATTTGTCGTGTGAAAGAGAAATTGAAGAGTGTGAGTGATCCTATCCAGTGGAGGCAGGGTAAGTATAAAATTTCCAAGGTGTACAGACTGTTCATGGGAGAGAATCCTAGATGTAATTAGGATAAGTTGGTTTGGGATAAGCTTGCAATAAAAAACATTAATTTATTGCATGGTTAGCAATGAATAGAAGGTTGAAAACGAAAGATGTGGTTATGTGCTAATGATGATTTACATGTTCTTTTGTGGGCATTTTGTTTTTGTTATATGTAATGTTAATGTGTGGGCGCCTTTAATGTTATGCAATTATGTTTACTTTTTATCTCGTATAGTTGCTTTGATATATCAAATTTGGATAGTTAGGAACATAGCTATATTTGAGCAAAAAGTAATGTGTATAGATCATACAGTTAGATGTGTCAAAAATTGTATAAAGATGAGATTCCTTGTTGTAAAGGCTAGGATAATAGAAGCCCACCATAGGGTGTGGTTACAACAGGATGTATAGGTAGTTTTGGGGTCTCGTTTAGGCTTATGCCAAGTTTGTTTTATAAAGTGTAGGGTGATTAGCGGGGTTCTTCCTAGAAGATTCGTGCTTCCCTACTCTTTTGTGTTGTAAAAAGGGTTTGTGCAATGAAAGCTTCCTCACCGATAAAAAAAAGTATACATCATATGGTGTAGAGTATTAAAAAGTGGACATTATTATGTTCAACATAATTCTAGTGCCTTTGTATGGTTTATAATTTTCAAGTTTACCTATAAAATGGAGCATAGTTTCTTTGTTGAAGGCAGAGTGAAAAAATTATAGTAAGTAAGAAAGTACCTTCAAAATTATTTAGTTCCATCAACTTTTGTTCTCAATATCAATTCAAAGTAAGTTTCAATAATTACGTCTCATTTTCTTTCTGTTTAAATTTATTTTTCTCCATATATTTATTTCATATATATTTTTTTTAATATTATTGCTTTGCAGTAGTTATAATTACATGGGTTCTAATGAGAAACCTCTTATGGTGAGAACCTTGAGAACCACTTAATATGTGCAAAAACTTCATAAAATGAGCAAAAAAAAAGTATAAAATGAGCAAAATCATAAAATGAGTAGAAAACATTAAATGAGCAACAACGTAAAATGAGCGAAAATGTAAAACGAGAAAAATGTAAATGAGCATAAAACAATTAAATGAGCAACAACGTAAAATGGAGCAAAATGCAAAATGAGCAAAAACGTTGCAAAATGAACATAAAAATGTTAAATGAGCAAAAACATAATATAAGCCAAACATAAAATGGTAACAAAGGTTATCAAATGAGCAAAATCTTCGTAAAACTAGCAAAAATGAGTGGTTCTCATGGTTCTCACGATAAGGGTGGTTCTGATATGAACTTAAACCTATATATATATTAATCATAGGAATGCATTTCTCAGGAAATCCAAGAGAAGAACTAGTTTCTTCCAAAGTGGTCCTCACAAATATTAGATGTCCAACTTTAGGAGACTACCGATGGTACAAAGACATATTCTTAAATTATGTCTTAAGAAGAGAAGATTGTAATGCATCTTTTTGGAAGGAAAGATTTATAACAGGACTTCCTAAACTTTTTCTTGAAAGGATTCTTAATAAGCTCAAAGCCGAGGCGGCTTAGAAGAATTCCTTTTAATCAAATAACATTCGGAGAATTATTTTCCATCATAAGAAAAGAAGGTTTATCTCCTTGTTCGAATTGAAAATTCAAGCCAAATATGGGTAAGAGAGATCTCAAACAAGAAAAAAATTGGGATAATTCCGTGAAGCCATTGGTATGGAAAGACGTAACCCTCCTTCTACAAGACAAAGACAAAAAAAAACGGAGTTCATTTCCTTACAAAAGGCATAAGAGATATGCAAATACCAATCCTCAGCACTACCAAAAACCATCCCCAAAGTTTCACAAGAAGAAAAGGGAAGAAAGAAAGACTACTATTATTTGCTACAAATGTGGCAAACCTAGTCACAAAGCAAATAGATGTGGTCTAAAGGGTAAAATTAATGAACTTTTTGGTACCGATGAGGAACTAAAGAATAAGCTTTCAGATTACCGCTTCAAGAAGAAGACGAAGAACCCTCCTCTTCTTCTAAAGAAGAAGGTGAATATCTTCTTCAAATCAATGCAAATTCTTCAGAAGATTTGTTTGAAGAAGAAATTCCTGGTATTTGTTTTCCAAAAACGATCAATGTTCTTTCTACTAAAGATGATACATAATTTCTTTTTTATTTAGTAGATAAGATCTCTGATCCTAGTCTCAAGGGATATTGTTTGTAAAAATTAAGAGATTTAATTATCAAAGAAAATGAGATACCCAAAATAAACGGTTTTTTGACCATATATCCCCGTCAATTTTTTTGCACCATATACCCTTGCAAGTTTCCAAATTCACTATATACCCCCGACGTTTTTACAAATACATCAGAATACCCTTATGACTAACGAAAGTCTAACACCGTTAGTCATAATCCCTAGTTCTGTTAGCTAGCTCTAACTAACCCTAAATGACCCTAACTCTTTTCCGTCTTATTTCTCTCTCCACCCAACCCCTTAATCCTTCCCCCTCCATCGCACCACCCACCTTCATTATCTCCGACCACCTCTCCTTTAATAAAACACACCCTCCACCTCCACAATCGCCTCAGTCACCGCCGCCGCGAGATGGCGCTGTAATTGCCGCAGTCCTTGGTGGTGCTGTCATCTGTTGGGCACTATTCTGCTGCCCAGTGCTACTCTTAATCTGCCGATTGTTGTCCGGTGAGGCAGCAGGCCGGGGTGGCTGGGGGTTTCGATGGGGGTGGGGTTTTTGTGGGTTTTCGGGAGTGGGGAAAGGGAGGGGGTGGTGGATGGGAGGTGCTTTTCAAAGGTGGGGTTCAACGCTATGGGGATGATTTTCGAAGGTGGGGAAGGAGAAGGAGCTGGTTTTCGAAGGTGGAGAAGGAGAAGGAGCTAGTTTTCGGGGGCGGGGAATGGGAGGTTTCTTGGAAGTACTGGTTTTCGACGGTAAGGTTAAAGGGTGGGGGGTGGTTTTCGGGGGTGGGACGGGGAGGAGGTGGCCGGGTAACAACGAGGGTTAGGGTCGGGGTGGGGGTGGCTGGGCGACTACGAGGGTTAAGGCTGGGGGTGGGGGTGGCTGGGCGCTGTCGAGTGTTGGGGCTGGAGGTGGGGGGTGGCTGGGCGCCGGCGAGGATCGGGGCGGGCTAGGGGGTGGGGGGTGGCTGGGCGCCAGCGAAGGTCGGGACTGGGGGGTCGGGGTGGCTGGGCGCCGACGAGGGTTGGGGCCTCTAGTGGGGGTTTCAAAAGGGTGGGACAGTGGTGGAGATTTAATCAAGTAGGGTTAATCAGGGTTTATTTGGAGTTAATTAGGATTTAATTAGCATTTAGGGGAGCGATAATTAAAGATTAGTGGGTTAATTACGTTAACTATGGATTATGACTAATAGCGTTAGACTTCCGTTAGTCATAAGGGTATTCTAATGTATTTGTAAAAATGTCGGGGGTATCTGGTGAATTTGGAAACTTGCAAGAGTATGTGGTGCAAAAAAATTTTGTCGAGGGTATATGGTGAAAAAACTGCAAAATAAATGAACCATTTAGTATCTCTAAGCTTTTTGATAAGCATTTAACTCCAGATATTTTCAAACAAATCACCGTTAGAGACCTCTAATATGACGTTAACGGGCTTAAATCTCAAATCCATGACCTTTAAATGGAAGTCATTTCTTTGAAGACAAAGGATTTAGAGCTTGAAGCAGAACTCCCTTCCTAAATTCAACGTTATCAGCCTCTACGTTCCTTGAACCTCTACCAATAGATAGAGTCCGAGTAATTTCAAAATATAGTAATAGATCAAATCAACTTTAAAAAAATGGCAGTCCTAATTTAATATAGTAATAGATGATTTTTCAGTCAACACCATTGCTTTTGTAGACAGTGGCGCAGACCAAAAATACATAAAAGAAGGATTAATTCCTTCTGACTTTTACTAAAAAACAAAGGAACAACTATATGCTGCAAATTCTTCTCCTTTAAAAATAAAATATAAACTTTCAAAGGCATATATATGTAATGATGGATTTTGTTTCCAAAACACTTTCATTTTAGTCAAATATATAAGTCAAGAGATAATTCTTGGCACCCCGTGCATTTTTTACTCAAATTTACCCATTTTATGTTAATAAGCAAGCAGTTCATACTAAAATTATGGGACATCAGGTTTCTTTCAAATTTGTATCAACTATACAGTAAAAAGATATATTTCTATTGCAATCATCTTCTATTTATCAACAAATAAATATATTAGAGAATAAACGAGCTCATATTACTTCTTTGCAAAAATGAAATCTCTTACTTAAAGATTAAAGAGAAAATTCAAAGTTCCGTCATTCAAAAACAGATCATTGATTTAGAAGAAGTTCTTAAAGAAGAAGTATGTTATGATCTTCCCAATGCATTTTGGGAAAGAAAAACACATGTTGTTTCTCTTCTCTTTGAAAAAGACTTCAATGAGAAAAATATACCGACTAGAGCTTTGTCGATTCAAATGAATCAAGAATACTTGAAATTCTATAACAAGGAAATTCAAGTTCTTTTAGACAAGGGTTTGATACGACCTTCTAAATCTCCTCGGAGTTGTGTAGTCATTTATGTTATGAATCAACTCGACAAAGAAAGAGGAGTTCCTAGATTAGTTATTAATTACAAACCTCTTAATAAAGTTCTTCAGTGGATTCGATACCCCATTCCAAATAGAAGAGATTTAGTAAATAGATTATATGATGCAAAAGTATTTTCTAAATTTGACATGAAGTGTGGATTCGGAAAATTAAAATTACGTAAGAAGATAGGCACAAAACAACTTTTTCTTGTTCACTTTTGGGCATTCGAATGGAATGTAATACCTTTTGGACTAAAAATTGCTCAATCATAATTTCAAAATATCATGAATGATATTTTTAATCATTTTACCAAATTTATTATAGTTTACATAGACGATGTTCTAGTATTTTCAACCACAATAGAATAACATTTCAAGCATCCGTAAATCTTTTTGATTGTAACAAAGAAAAATGGACTAGTACTTTCACCAAAAAAATGAAAATATTTTAAACAAAAGTTAGATTTCTTGGATACAATATCCATCAAGGAACAATCAAACCAATGGCTAGAGCAATTGAGTTTGCTGATAAGTTTTTTGATGAGATAAAAGACAAAACCCAACATCAAAGATTTTGGGATGTCTGAATCATGTTGCAGATTTTTTTTCAAAATAACGTCAATTTTGTGCCCCTCTCTACACAAGATTGCATAACAATCCTCCTGCATGGTCATCCCCACATACTCATATAGTTAAGATGCTTAAAGAAAAGGTTAAAGCATTACCATGTCTAGTTATCCCACACCCTCATGCATTCATGATTGTAGAGACATATGTATCTAATACAAAGCTACGGAGGCATCTTAAAACAAAGACATGGTTCAAGCAAAATAGAACAAATAGTATGGTTTCATTTTTGGTGTATGGATTGGTCCTCAAAAGAACTATTCAACTATAAAAAAAAGAAATGTTATCAATCGTTTTGTGCATTTTAAAATTTCAAGATGATCTTTATAATAGAATATTTTTGTTAAAAATTGGTTGCAAATCAGCAAAAGAAGTTATACAAAAGAATAATCAAAATGTTGTTTCAAAACAAAGTTTTGCTAGATTGCAAGCAATTCTATTTGTGTTTGATTTTGACATTGAGTATATAAAAGGAGAGAAAAATTCACTACCAGATTTTCTTATAAGAGAATTCCTTCAAGGCAAAGCTAATAGTTTGTCAAATTCTATTACAGGATCGAAATAAGTTCCTCGAAGTCCAAAGATAAAGGGCTTCAACAGCCTCAAGATTATGCAATGACTCATATTGTCCATCATGGACGAACAATACCCATTTAAAATTCTCCAAACCCTTTTCAAGACTTTCCTCCAATAACTTACAATCAAGCAGCTAAAACTCCAATTACTAAAAAACATACTCAAAACACTGTTCCTAAAAACATTGAAACCTCCAATTCTTTGTACCTTCCAAAACCAAACCCTAAACATATAGTACTAACCAATTTCACTGAAGTTCCTCTTAGAGAAAGTTTAAGTGGTTTTGTTGAAAGAGTATTTCCTAATGACTTCCAGTGGTTTCCGGATCACATGCATAAAACAAAGAAGTTTTACGAACTTATTTTGATAGATACTCACTCCATCGAAATCAAACACTCAAAAAACAAAGACTCTCCCAATGAATTTGATTACTCCAAATGCATTATCAAACAGTCCTCTCAGCAAAAGATTGGAATGCTCCCCTTTATGCTGAAAGACCATTTCCTGTGGATTTTCTTCCTAGAGGATATAACTTTTAAGATTATAGAATGGCTTGGTTTAGAGCATTTCTAGTCAGACCTTTCAACTTTAGTGAATATTGTCCAAAGCACTTTCCTAAATGGTTTTGTGAATGGTGGCAACCTTTTGGGCCAATTGAAGATTATCTTCCTCCACAAGCAAAAGAAGGATACCTTCAGTGAAAAGGAATTCAAAGCTCCAAGAGTATAGCAAACATGTCATGTTTCATGTTGAAGTCAGAGCTCCTTGGATTCTTTGCTGGGATTATGAAATCATACAAAATTTTCAAAAACCTATGCCTATGTCTTTGGCACGAATTTTCAAGGTCAAATAGTGGATTACGTTCTCGGTCAAATATTGTTCAACTTCAGCTATTCAAGAATTCTCGAGGACGGGGAAAAAACTCCGTTGGGACCTGAATTCAATACAAAGTTAAGCAAGAAAAGAAATCAGTCCTTTTCCATCAAAAATTTCAAAAACATCAAAGTTCATCGAAGAACCAAAATGATCAATTTTAACTAAGGAAGAAGTCAAATTAATGCAAATTCTGGAAAAAGACCTAACATTGGCTCAAAGTTATTTGGAATACTTAAAATAAAAGAAATCAAATTCTTCAGATAACGAGTCCATTAAATCCGAAGAATCTTCTACCCATAGTCCTTTTGGAGGTCCATGTTCTTAGGACCCATTTGTATAAATAATTATCAAAGTTTTCAAAAACAAAAGAAGCTAACCCGGTGGGAGTATCCACGCAAAAATTTGTGCATTATATTTTCCAACACTTATTTGCGGGTTCTTAAGTAA
Organism: Beta corolliflora; assembly: GCA_947648045.1. NCBI lineage: Eukaryota > Viridiplantae > Streptophyta > Magnoliopsida > Caryophyllales > Amaranthaceae > Beta > Beta corolliflora. Next base: position 184,605 of record CANSZD010000236.1, read on the forward strand.
TTCGCATATAAATATGGACAAAGACTTATCATTCAAAGCTCGAAAAATGACATATTGAAAAAATACAAAAGCGACATCAAGATAACAAAGCAAGACCAACTAAATCACATGCCAAATAACACTCCTACGTACTACTTCCAATTTGAAGGCAAAATGTTCAATTTTTAGTGAAAAGTATTTAGAAGTAGTCACCATATAGTTTAAAGTATTCTAAAGTGGACATCAATATGAACCATACAAATGTACTAGAATAATGGTGAACATAATGATGTCCACTTTTGAATACTTTAAACTATATGTTGACTACTTTTGACTACGAATTGAACATTTTGCCTTCAAATTGGAAGTAGTACATAGGAGTGTTATTTGGCATGTGATTATTTGGTCTTGCTTTGTCATGTTGATGTCGATTTTGAATTTTTTCAATATGTCATTTTCCAGCCTTTGAATAATAAGTCATTGTCCGTGTTTGTCTGCGAATTACTTGAGAACCTGCAAATAAGTGTTAGAAAAAATATTGCATAAATTTTTGCGTGATACTCCACCCGGCTCTTTTTTTTAAAAAATGTTGATAATTATTTATACAAATGGGTAATGAGAATGTGGAACTCCAAAAGGACTACGGGTAGAAGATTCTTCGCATTTAATGGACTCACTATCTGAAGAATTTGATTTCTTTTGTTTTAAGTATTCCAAATAACTTTGAGCCAATGCTAGGTCTTTTTCCATAATTTGCATTAATTTGAATTCTTCCATAGTTAAAATTGATCCTTTTGGTTCATTGATGAATTGTCATGTTTTTTAAATTTTTAATGGAGAAGAGTCGATTTCTTTGCTTGCTTGACTTTATATTGAATTCAAATTCCAACGGAGTTTTTTCCATGTCGTCAAGAATTCTCGGGAAGTTGAACAATATTTGACCGAGAACGTAATCCACCATTTGACCTTGAAAATTCGTGTCAAAGACATAGGCATAGGTTTTTGAAAATTTTGTATGATTTCATAATCCCGAAGAAAGAATCCAAGGAGCTTTGAATTCAAGCATGAAACATGACATGATTGCTATACTCTTGGTGCTTTGAATTCCTTTTCCAATGAAGGTATCCTTCTTTGCCTCGTGGAGGAAGAATATCTTCAATTGGCCCAAAAACGCTGCCACCATTCATAAAACCATATAGGAAACCTGTTTTGGACAATATTCACTAAATTTGAAGAAACATGAATGGTTGAAATGTTTGACCATAAATGCTCTAAACTAAGCCATTATGTAATCTTGAAAGTTATATCCTCTAGGAAGAAAATCCATAGAAAATGGTCTTTCAGCATAAAGGGAAGCATTCTAATCTTTTACTAAGAGGACTATTTTGATAATGCATTTGGAGTAATAAGCAAGCAGTTCATACTAAAATTATGGGACATCAGGTTTCTTTCAAATTTGTATCAACTATACAGTAAAAAGATATATTTCTATTGCAATCATCTTCTATTTATCAACAAATAAATATATTAGAGAATAAACGAGCTCATATTACTTCTTTGCAAAAATGAAATCTCTTACTTAAAGATTAAAGAGAAAATTCAAAGTTCCGTCATTCAAAAACAGATCATTGATTTAGAAGAAGTTCTAAAAGAAGAAGTATGTTATGATCTTCCCAATGCATTTTGGGAAAGAAAAACACATGTTGTTTCTCTTCTCTTTGAAAAAGACTTCAATGAGAAAAATATACCGACTAGAGCTTTGTCGATTCAAATGAATCAAGAATACCTGAAATTCTATAACAAGGAAATTCAAGTTCTTTTAGACAAGGGTTTGATACGACCTTCTAAATCTCCTCGGAGTTGTGTAGTCATTTATGTTATGAATCAACTCGACAAAGAAAGAGGAGTTCCTAGATTAGTTATTAATTACAAACCTCTTAATAAAGTTCTTCAGTGGATTCGATACCCCATTCCAAATAGAAGAGATTTAGTAAATAGATTATATGATGCAAAAGTATTTTCTAAATTTGACATGAAGTGTGGATTCTGGAAAATTAAAATTACAGAAGAAGATAGGTACAAAACAACTTTTACTGTTCACTTTTGGGCATTCTGAATGGAATGTAATACCTTTTGGACTAAAAATTGCTCAATCATAATTTCAAAATATCATGAATGATATTTTTAATCATTTTACCAAATTTATTATAGTTTACATAGACGATGTTCTAGTATTTTCAACCACAATAGAATAACATTTCAAGCATCTGTAAATCTTTTTGATTGTAACAAAGAAAAATGGACTAGTACTTTCAGCCAAAAAAATGAAAATATTTTAAACAAAAGTTAGATTTCTTGGATACAATATCCATCAAGGAACAATCAAACCAATGGCTAGAGCAATTGAGTTTGCTGATAAGTTTTTTGATGAGATAAAAGACAAAACCCAACATCAAAGATTTTGGGATGTTTGAATCATGTTGCAGATTTTTTTTCAAAATAACGTCAATTTTGTGCCCCTCTCTACACAAGATTGCATAACAATCCTCCTGCATGGTCATCCCCACATACTCATATAGTTAAGATGCTTAAAGAAAAGGTTAAAGCATTACCATGTCTAGTTATCCCACACCCTCATGCATTCATGATTGTAGAGACATATGTATCTAATACAGGCTACGGAGGCATCTTAAAACAAAGACATGGTTCAAGCAAAATAGAACAAATAGTATGGTTTCATTTTGGTGTATGGATTGGTCCTCAAAAGAACTATTCAACTATAAAAAAAAGAAATGTTATCAATCGTTTTGTGCATTTTAAAATTTCAAGATGATCTTTATAATAGAATATTTTTGTTAAAAATTGGTTGCAAATCAGCAAAAGAAGTTATACAAAAGAATAATCAAAATGTTGTTTCAAAACAAAGTTTTGCTAGATTGCAAGCAATTCTATTTGTGTTTGATTTTGACATTGAGTATATAAAAGGAGAGAAAAATTCACTACCAGATTTTCTTATAAGAGAATTCCTTCAAGGCAAAGCTAATAGTTTGTCAAATTCTATTACAGGATCGAAATAAGTTCCTCGAAGTCCAAAGATAAAGGGCTTCAACAGCCTCAAGATTATGCAATGACTCATATTGTCCATCATGGACGAACAATACCCATTTAAAATTCTCCAAACCCTTTTCAAGACTTTCCTCCAATAACTTACAATCAAGCAGCCAAAACTCCAATTACTAAAAAACATACTCAAAACACTGTTCCTAAAAACATTGAAACCTCCAATTCTTTGTACCTTCCAAAACCAAACCCTAAACATATAGTACTAACCAATTTCACTGAAGTTCCTCTTAGAGAAAGTTTAAGTGGTTTTGTTGAAAGAGTATTTCCTAATGACTTCCAGTGGTTTCCGGATCACATGCATAAAACAAAGAAGTTTTACGAACTTATTTTGATAGATACTCACTCCATCGAAATCAAACACTCAAAAAACAAAGACTCTCCCAATGAATTTGATTACTCCAAATGCATTATCAAACAGTCCTCTCAGCAAAAGATTGGAATGCTCCCCTTTATGCTGAAAGACCATTTCCTGTGGATTTTATTCCTAGAGGATATAACTTTCAAGATTATAGAATGGCTTGGTTTAGAGCATTTCTAGTCAGACCTTTTAACTTTAGTGAATATTGTCCAAAGCACTTTCCTAAATGGTTTTGTGAATGGTGGCAACCTTTTGGGCCAATTGAAGATTATCTTCCTCCACAAGCAAAAGAAGGATACCTTCAGTGAAAAGGAATTCAAAGCTCCAAGAGTATAGCAAACATGTCATGTTTCATGCTGAAGTCAGAGCTCCTTGGATTCTTTGCTGGGATTATGAAATCATACAAAATTTTCAAAAACCTATGCCTATGTCTTTGGCACGAATTTTCAAGGTCAAATAGTGGATTACGTTCTCGGTCAAATATTGTTCAACTTCAGCTATTCAAGAATTCTCGAGGACGGGGAAAAAACTCCGTTGGGACCTGAATTCAATACAAAGTTAAGCAAGAAAAGAAATCAGTCCTTTTCCATCAAAAATTTCAAAAACATCAAAGTTCATCGAAGAACCAAAATGATCAATTTTAACTAAGGAAGAAGTCAAATTAATGCAAATTACGAAAAAGACCTAACATTGGCTCAAAGTTATTTGGAATACTTAAAATAAAAGAAATCAAATTCTTCAGATAACGAGTCCATTAAATCCGAAGAATCTTCTACCCATAGTCCTTTTGGAGGTCCATGTTCTTAGGACCCATTTGTATAAATAATTATCAAAGTTTTCAAAAACAAAAGAAGCAACCCAGTGGGAGTATCCACGCAAAAATTTGTGCATTATATTTTCCAACACTTATTTGCAGGTTCTTAAGTAATTCGCATATAAATATGGACAAAGACTTATCATTCAAAGCCTGAAAAATGACATATTGAAAAAATACAAAAGCGACATCAAGATAACAAAGCAAGACCAACTAAATCACATGCCAAATAACACTCCTACGTACTACTTCCAATTTGAAGGCAAAATGTTCAATTTTTAGTGAAAAGTATTTAGAAGTAGTCACCATATAGTTTAAAGTATTCTAAAGTGGACATCAATATGAACCATACAAATGTACTAGAATAATGGTGAACATAATGATGTCCACTTTTGAATACTTTAAACTATATGTTGACTACTTTTAACTACGAATTGAACATTTTGCCTTCAAATTGGAAGTAGTACATAGGAGTGTTATTTGGCATGTGATTATTTGGTCTTGCTTTGTCATGTTGATGTCGATTTTGAATTTTTTCAATATGTCATTTTCCAGCCTTTTGAATAATAAGTCATTGTCCGTGTTTGTCAGCGAATTACTTGAGAACCTGCAAATAAGTGTTAGAAAAAATATTGCATAAATTTTTGCGTGGATACTCCACCGGGCTGCTTTTTTTTTAAAAAATGTTGATAATTATTTATACAAATGGGTAATGAGAATGTGGAACTCCAAAAGGACTACGGGTAGAAGATTCTTCAGATTTAATGGACTCAGTATCTGAAGAATTTGATTTCTTTTGTTTTAAGTATTCCAAATAACTTTGAGCCAATGCTAGGTCTTTTTCCATAATTTGCATTAATTTGAATTCTTCCATAGTTAAAATTGATCCTTTTGGTTCATTGATGAATTGTCATGTTTTTTAAATTTTTAATGGAGAAGAGCTGATTTCTTTGCTTGCTTGACTTTATATTGAATTCAAATTCCAACGGAGTTTTTTCCATGTCGTCAAGAATTCTGGAACAGCTGAAGTTGAACAATATTTGACCGAGAACGTAATCCACCATTTGACCTTGAAAATTCGTGTCAAAGACATAGGCATAGGTTTTTGAAAATTTTGTATGATTTCATAATCCCAGCAAAGAATCCAAGGAGCTTTGAATTCAGCATGAAACATGACATGATTGCTATACTCTTGGTGCTTTGAATTCCTTTTCCAATGAAGGTATCCTTCTTTTGCCTGTGGAGGAAGAATATCTTCAATTGGCCCAAAACGTTGCCACCATTCATAAAACCATATAGGAAACTGTTTTGGACAATATTCACTAAATTTGAAGAAACATGAATGGTTGAAATGTTTGACCATAAATGCTCTAAACTAAGCCATTATGTAATCTTGAAAGTTATATCCTCTAGGAAGAAAATCCATAGAAAATGGTCTTTCAGCATAAAGGGAAGCATTCTAATCTTTTACTAAGAGGACTATTTTGATAATGCATTTGGAGTAATCAAATTCATTGGGATAATCTTTGTTTTTTGAGTGTTTGATTTCGATAGACTGACTATCTATCAAAATAAGTTCGTAAAACTTCCTTGTTTTCTGCATGTGATTCGAAAACCACAGGAAGTCATTCGGAAGTACTCTTTCATCAAAACCACTTAAAGTCTCTCTGAGAGGAACTTCAGTGAAATTGGTTAATACCATATGTTCAGGGTTTGGTTTTGGAATGTATGAAGAATTGGAGGTTTTAAAGTTTTTAGGAACAGTGTTTTCAGTAGGTTTTTGATTAATTGGAGTTTTGGATGCTTGATTGTAAGTTATTGGAGGAAAGTCTTGAAATGGGTTTGGAGAATTTAGAATGGGTATTGTTCGTCCATGATGGACAATATGAGTCATTGCATAATCTTGAGGCTGTTGAAACCCTTTATCTTCAGACTTCGAAGAACTCATTTCGATCTTGTGATAGAATTTGACAAACTATTAGCTTTGCCTTATAGGAATTCTCTCATAAGAAAATCTGGCAGTGAATTTTTCTATACTTCATATTCTCAATGTCAAAATAAAACACAGATAGAATTGCTTGCCATCTAGCAAAACTTTATTTTGAAACAACATTTTGAGCATCCTTTTGTATAACTTCTTTTGCTAATTTGCAATCAATTTTTAACAAAAACTTTCTATTATAAAGATCATCTTGAAATTTTGAAATGGACAAAACGATTGATAACATTTCTTTCTTTATAGTTGAGAAATTCTTTTGAGGACCAATCCATACACCAGAATGAAACCTAACTATTTGTTATATTTTGCTAGAACACTGCCTTTGTTTCATGATGCCTCCATAGCCTGTATTAGATGTATCTGCCTCTACAATTATGAATGCATGAGGGTGTGGGATAACTAGACATGGTAATGCTTTAACCTTTTCTTTAAGCATCTTAACTATATGAGTATGTTGCGATGACCATGCAGCAGGATTTTTTTGCAATCTTTTGTAGAGAGGAGCACAAAATTAACGTAATTTTGGAAAGAAATATGCAGCATAATTCAGACATCCAAAAATCTTTGAAGTTGGGTTTTGTCTTTTATCTCATCAGGAAACTTACCAGCAACCTCAATTGCTCTAGCTATTGGTTTAATTGTTCCTTGATGGATATTATGTCCAAGAAATCTAACTTTTGTTTGAAATATCATTTTTGTGGCTGTCCATTTTTCTTTGTTACAATAAAAAAGATTTGAAGATGCTTGATATGTTGTTCTATTAAGGTTGAAAATACTAGAACATCGTCTATGTAAACTATAATAAATTTGGTAAAATGATTAAAAATATCATTCATTATATATTTTGAAATTATTATGGAGCATTTTTTAGTCCAAAAGGCATTACATTCCATTCATAATGCCCAAAGGGAACTGAAAAAGCTGTTTTGTACCTATCTTCTTCTGCAATTTGAATTTGCCAGAATCCAGACTTCATATCAAATTAGAAAATACTTTTGCATCATATAATATATTTAGTAAATCTCTTCTATTTGGAATGGGGTATCGAATCTACTGGAGAACTTTATTAAGAGGTTTGTAATTAATAACTAATCTAGGAACCCCTCTTTCCTTTTCGGCTTGATTCATAACATAAAAGGCTGCACAACTCCAAGGAGATTTAGAAGGTCGTATCAAAACCTTGCCAAAAAGAACTTGAATTTCCTTTTTACAGAATTCCAAGTATTCTTGATTTGAATCGGCTGAGCTCTAGCCGGTATATTTTTCTCATTGAAGTCCTTTTCATAAGGAAGATAAACAACATGTCTTTTTCTTTCCCAAAATGCATTGGGAAGATCCGAACATACTTCTTTTTTGAAAACCTTTTCGAAATCAATGATCTGTTTTTGAATGACGGGACTTTGAATTTTCTCTTCAATCTTTAAATAAGAGATTTCATTTTGCAAAGAAGTAATATGAGCTCGTTTATTTTCTAAAAGATTTATTTATTGATAAATAGAAGAGGATTGCAATAGAGAAATATCATATTGTTGTATAGATGATAAACATTTGAAAGAAACCTGATGTCTCATAATTTTAGTATGAACTCCTTGCTTATCAAAATAAAATGGGTAAATTTGAGTTAAAAATAGGTTGCCAAGAATTATTTCTTGACTTATATCTTTGACTAAAATGAAAGTGTTTTGAAAACAATATCCATCATTACAAATATATGCGTTTGAAAGCTTATATTTCATTTTTTTAGGCGCATAATTTGCAGCATATTCCTTTGTTTTTTCATAAAATTTAGAAGGAATTATTCCTTCTTTTATGCATTTTTGGTCTGCACCACTATCAACAAGAGCAATGGTGTTGACTGAAAAATCATCTATTACTATATTAATTGGGACATACCATTTTTCAAAATTGATTTGATCAATTATTTGAGAAATTTGCTCATGAAGAAGCTTTTCTTTTGAAATTACTTAGACTCGATCTATTGGCAGAGGTTCAGGGAACGTAGAGGCTGATAACGTTGAATTTAGGAGTCTTAATTTTGACAAACAATCTCTCTTGAGACCTAGATCATAGATCTTATCTACTAAATCAAAAAGAAATTCTTTATCATCTTTAGTAGAAAGAACATTGATCGTTTTTGGAAAACAAATACCCGGAATTTTTTCTTCAGACAAATCTTCTGAAGAATTTGCATTAATCAGAAGAAGACATTCACCTTCTTCTTGAGAAGAAGAGGAGGGTTCTTCGTCTTCTTCTTAAAGCAGTAATGCTGAAAAGCTTATTCTTTAGTTCCTCATCACTTCTATGAAGTTCATAATTTTACCCTTTAGACCACATCAATTGCTTTGTGACCATGTTTGCCACATTTGTAGCAAATAATAGTAGTCTTTCTTTCTCCCCTTTTCCTCTTGTGAATCTTTAAGGATGGTTTTTGGTAGTGCCGAGGATTGGTATTTGCAGATCTCTTATGTCTTTTGTAAAGATATGAACTCCTTCTTTTTTGTCTATGTCTTGTAGAAGGAGGGTTAAGTCTTTCCATACCAAAGGCTTCATAGAATGATCCCAGTTCTTTTCTTGTTTGAGATCTCTCTGACCCATATTTGGCTTGAATTTTCAATTCAGAATAGAGATAAACATTTTTTTTCTTATGAAGGAGAATAATTTTCCGAATGTTATTTGATTAAAATGAATTTCTTCTAAGCCAGTCTCATCTTTGAGCTTAATAAGATTTCTTTCAGCAAAAAGTTTAGGAAGTCCTATAATAAATCTTTCCTTCCAAAAGATACATTACAATCTTCTCTTCTTAAGACATAAGTTAAGAATATGTCTTTGTACCATCGGTAGTCTCCTAAAGTTGGACATCTAATACTTGTGAGGACCACTTTGGAAGAAACTAGTTCTTCTTTTGGATTTTCTACGAAATGCATTCCTATGGTTAATATTAGGAAATCACAGGCGTCTGATTGTTCAACTATGGACCCATCAGATAGCTCAACCAAAGTCTTGTGTTCTAAGATTTCAATTTTATTTTCAAGAGTTAGGCAATGGTCCCAACAATTTTTTAGCTGTCCAGTAAATCCTGACACTAGGAAACTTATAGCAGCTTCTTCGCTCATTCCAGCTGGAGGAACCTTGTATGCCATTTTGGCCATTCCTATCTCTTGCAAGGTGTTTAAAATTGCATATTCAGATTTACCATCTATATTACACTCATAAATTGCTTGACCACTATAGCTAGAGGAGCGGAATTTAGATCGTTTTTCATACTGAATATCAAGAAGTGAAGGTTTTGGGTAATAATTCTTTGAAGAACTCCAGAAGTTTCTTTGAGCCTTGTGATGAATTTTATTAATTTCGGAAGTAAGAGACTCATTAAAATTATGCTCCAAGGCAACAATATTTTTTGATGTCTTTATTGCATCTGATTCATCAGAACTCGACTCGGAGTTTGATTCATGAGGATAGTCTTTCTCTAGATAAGTTATTCCCACTAGTGGAAAAAAACGGAAGGGTCATGCGGTCAAAATGACCCATGTAGGGCTGCGTTTTTGGCTAGCAGCCCTTTCCGTAGCAGCTCTTCACTAAAAGTGAAGGGCTGCGGTTTAAAACCGCAGCCCTTCACAACGAAAGACTGCGGTTTTAAACCGCATCCCTTCACAACGAAGGGCTGCGGTTTAGGGTCTAGACCGCAACCCTTCTATGTGTGAAGGGTCAGCGGTCTAGACCCAAAACCGCAGCCCCATCGTTTTCGGACTTTTAAAAAAAAAAATTCAAAGATCCCCACCCCACCCCAACCCCGCGCCCCCGCACCCCCACCCCCACCCCCACCCCCGCACCCCCGCAACCCCACCCACACCCCACCCCCCGCACCCCCACCCCCACCCACCCCCCACCCCAGCCCCCATCCCGCCCCCGCACCCCCACCCACCCCCCCCCGCACTCCCCCGCAGCCCCCGCACCCCAACCCACCCTCTCGCCATCCCCAACGTCCCCGCCGCCCCCCTCCACCCCCCCGCGCCGCCCCACCCCAGCCTTCCCACCAGCCCCCTAGCCTAGCCCAGCCCAAAGACCCCACCCATGCACCCCACCGTGGCGCCCCCCCCCCCCAACACCTCCCTTCGACAAAAAAAAAAACCGATCGAATTGCAATATATCATAAGTTTTTCAATGTAATAATTAACTTTAAATATATATATTTAATAATGTAAAAAGTGTACATAGAATTGATATATACCAACTAGCTAATTATATCGCGAAATCCACAAAAATGTATCATAAGCAATCATCACATAGGTAGGTCGCCAACTTATCCCGAACTTCATTTAATTCCTCTATGGTGAAGGCCCTCAAACTTGTTGTGTTATTCATATAAACCTTGCAAAACAACCAAGGAATAAACACATAATATATGAATTCAATCATTTACCGTAGTTAATAGTAAAAAAAATGACATATACCTTCCCGAAATTCAATCAAAAACAAATGCAAGCGTAAAAATCTACACACTAGTTATATTATACCTATATTATCATGTTCAAAAATAAATTGGAGTTAAATGACTCGAGAAATAGGAATTGGACGCGAAAAGGCGAAAATAGACCTAAAATCACATTTACGTTCACGAAATTCGACCAACAACAAATGCAAGCCTAAAAATCTACACAATAGTTACCTTATACCTCATATTATCATGTTCAAAAAAAATTTGGGGTTAAATGACTCGATAAGTACGAATTGGAAGTGAAAAGGCTAAAATATAGGTCAAAAATGACATTTACGTTCCCGAAATTCAACCAACAACAAATGCAAGCCTAAAAATCTACACAATAGTTACATTATATCTCATATTATCATGTTCAAAAATATTTTGAGGTTAAATGACTCGATAGGTACGAATTGGACACGAAAAGGCGAAAGTAGTCCTAAAATGACCTTTTCGTTCCCGAAATGCAACCAACAACAAATGCAAGCATAAAAATCTACACAATAGTTATATTATACCTCATATTATCATGTTCAAAAAGAAAATGGAGTTAAATGACTCGAGAAATAGGAATTGGACGCGAAAAGGCGAAAATAGGCCTAAAATCACCTTTTCGTTCCCGAAATTCTACCAACAACAAATGCAAGCCTAAAAATCTACACAATAGTTACATTATACCTCATATAATAATGTTCAATAATATTTTGGGGTTCAATGACTCGATACGTACGAAAGGGACGCGAAAAGGCAAAAATAGGCATAAAATGACCTTTTCGTTCCCGAAATACAACCAACAACAAATGCAAGCCTAAAAATCTACACAATAGTTATATTATACCTCATATTATCATGTTCAAAAATAAAATGGAGTTAAATGACTCGAGAAATAGGAATTGGACGCGAAAAGGCGAAAATAGGCCTAAAATCACCTTTTCGTTCCCGAAATTCTACCAACAACAAATGCAAGCATAAAAATCTACACAATAGTTACATTATACCTCATATAATCATGTTCATAAAGATTTTGGGGTTAAATGACTCGATAAGTACGAAAGGGACGCGAAAAGGCAAAAATAGGCCTAAAATGACCTTTTCATTCCAGAAATGCAACCAACAACAAATGCAAGCCTAAAAATCTACACAATAGTTATATTATACCTCATATTATCATGTTAAAAAAGAAAATGGAGTTAAATGACTCGAGAAATAGGAATTGGACGCGAAAAGGGTAAAATAGGCCTAAAATCACCTTTTAGTTCCCGAAATTCTACCAACAACAAATGCAAGCCTAAAAATCTAGAAAATAGTTACATTATACCTCATATAATCATGTTCAAAATGATTTTGGGGTTAAATGACTCGATAATTACGAAAGGGACGCGAAAAGGCAAAAATAGGCCTAAAATGACCTTTTCGTTCCCGAAATGCAACCAACAACAAATGCAAGCCTAAAAATCTACACAATAGTTATATTATACCTCATATTATCATGTTCAAAAAGAAAATGGAGTTAAATGACTCGAGAAATAGGAATTGGACGCGAAAAGGCGAAAATAGGCCTAAAATCACCTTTTCGTTCCCGAAATTCTACCAACAACAAATGCAAGCCTAAAAATCTACACAATAGTTAAAATATACCTCATATAATCATGTTCAAAAATATCAAGGGGTTAAATGACTCGATAGGTACGAAAGGGATGCGAAAAGGCAAAAATAGGCCTAAAATGACCTTTTCATTCCTGAAATGCAACCAACAACAAATGCAAGCCTAAAAATCTACACAATATTTACTTTATACCTCATATAATCATGTTCAAAAAGAATTTAGGGTTAAATGTCTCGATAAGTACGACGACCAAAATAGGCCTAAAATGACTCGAGAATCAGGTCACATGGCAATGGAATGCCCATTAGTTGGAAGCGACGGAGGTCGTGGGAATTGTTACAAATGTGGAGAGCATTCCATTGCCATGTGACCTGACTCTCCACATTTGCAACAGTTCCCACCACCACCGCCACTACTGCCCCCCACTGCACTCCATCATTGCCATGTCGGCCTAAAATGACCTTTTCGTTCCCCAAATTCAACCAACAATAAAAATAAGCCTAAAAATCTACACAATAGTTACGAATTGGAGAAATTAGACAGACCTGAGTATATATCTCATGATTTATTGACCTTCCGCCGTTTCTTAGGATCTTCAAGTACCTAAAATGACCTAAAAATCTACACAATAGTTACATTATACCTCATATAATCATGTTCTAAAATAATTTGGGGTTAAATGACTCGATAAGTACGAATCGGACACGAATCGACCAAAATAGACCTAGAATGACCAGAGAATCAGGTCACATGGCAATGGAATGCCCATCAGCTGGTAGCGGCGGAGATGGTGGGAATTGTTACAAATGTGGAGAGCATTCCATTGCCATGTGACCTCACTCTCCACATTTGTAACAAAGTCCCACCACCACCGCCACTACTGCCCCCCCACTGCACTCCATCATTGCCATGTAGGCCTAAAATGACCTTTTCGTTCCCCAAATTCAACCAACAACAAAAATAAGCCTAAAAATCTACACAATTGTTACATTATACCTCATATAATCATGTTCAAAAAGAATTTGGGGCTAAATGACTCGATATGTACGAATCGGACGCGAATCGACCAAAATAGACCTAAAAAATCTACACAATAGTTACGAATTGGAGAAAAAGAGCTTCCTATATACCCCCTGCCCAGCATCCCCAACCCTCTTCCACCCCCTGCCCAGCCTCCCCAGCCCTCCCCCACCCCTTGCCCAGCACCCCCACCCCCTACCCACCCTCCCCAAGCCCTCCCCCACCCCCTACAATCACATTTTACAACACAAAATAGAAGAGAAATGAAATTAAACAAATTAATTAGAGAAATGAAAAAGAGGAGAGAGAGTGAGAGGGGAATTACCGACAATGCAGTAGTGGTGGTGGTGGCGTCAAGCTAGGTGCGCTGCAGTGGAGGAGAGAAGAGAAGAAGATGAAGGAGATGGTGCGTTGCTCAGGCGATGGTGCGTCAATGTAGGTGCTCCGGCGATGGGTCGGTGGTCCGGCGTCAGGGCTCCGGTGATGGGGTGTTAGGGCTGTGCGAGTGAGTGAGTGAGAGGGAGAGGGGTTTTTCGCTCGTCAAAATTTTCTAAGGGAGCGAGGGAAATTTGGGATACATGTGTACTGTGTGTTGCGCGCAAAACTGAATGCTGCATGCTGGATGGGATGTGAAGGGCTGCGGTTATCCCAGAAAACGCAACCCTTCGTGTATGAAGGGCTGCGGTTTATGGGTTAACCGCATCCCTTCATTAATAGGGTTGCGGTTAGCCTTAAAACCGCAACCCTTCATACAGTACGAAGGGCTGCGTTTTCTGGTTAACCACAACCCTTCATACCCGAAGGGCTGCATTTTCCAAAAAACACAGCCCTTCCAGCGCAGCCCTTCCTTTTTTTTCCCCTAGTGTCCTTTTGAAATTGATAGTAAATTTTCAAGGCTTTGAGATATCTTTTGAAGAAGACCTCATGCAGGTAAAGATATGTTAGCTTCCATTGCTCTAGGAAGACTTCTAGGCTTGAAATGTGGAGCTGAAATTTGCTAGGGGAGAACATGGACTAGGTTTTTTAATAGAATCAATTTTTGTGGTGATAGAGTCGATTTGAGTAGCTATTGTATGGAGGAGTTTATTAGAGTAGTGATAAGACTATATTTTATACATGATTTTTGCCCATTATATTACTTTTTGGTATAAGTTATGAGACTTATAATAGGTTTTCTTCTGATATTATAACATTTTAAGAGTTACATTACTTAAGTAATAAAATTGTTAAAATATGAAAAACATGCGCTCAATAAACTACTTGTTTGATTCTACTACTATAATACTTATAATGTTATACATGCTAATTTGGCTTATTTGGTATTATAATAATACAATAGTAGTAAGTTTTTACAATGCAATTATTTTGTTTTAGAGCCCACTTGTATTTTTATCACTTTATTAATTAGTTTGTAGGTTACAATTGAAGTCCACGAAGGCCCCAATACACACTCCTACAGCAACCATTAACCATATGATGACAAAAGAAAAGAAAAAGAAAGTGTGCAGCAACTCATAATTGAAAAGAAAGAGGAAACCCTCTTGTTGGACCAAGAAGCAACAAAACACGGGAAATTTGGGTTTTAGACCCTAGGTCTCATAAAGCAGCGACGTTGGATACAAAAAGGGAGGTCTCACAGCAGCACAAGGGGAAGACGAGGGGGGATTGGAGAGAAGACGCCAGAGGAAGAAGACGAACATTCATCTGATTCGTCATATGAATCTGGAGTTTATTTCTTTCTTCTCTTAGTTTATGTTATTAAATTTCGTCAATTACTATGTTTAATTTTAGATTTTTACTTTCAATTAGTTGGGTTAATTTAGTTTTAATGTCTAGCTAAATTTCGAAGTTTTAGGACTAGATGTAGTCTTTTATTTTCTGTCAATGATTTGAACTAAGTTGTTTGGATTGATTTATTTTTATTGCAATTTGATAATCTTGGTTTGTTTTCATATAATTGATTTGGCCAATTGATTATATGTTTAAGATATTGGATTATTAGCGGAAGTGAATTTTCAATATTAGTTCGTGGGGTTATCAAACGTCAAGTAGTATAATTTTAGGAATAGTTATACATTTGGGGTGGTCTTTTATATGAATTTCTTGTTCGTAATGGATTTATACTAATTGTTATGACCACGGAAGTAGGCGTAAGATTAGTTTAAATACACGTTTTCTACCTTGGAAGAGGAGATAATATATCATAGGAAGTTCGATCATTGCAATACAATAACTTTTAATCCGACAACTAGTTTAATTTCATTGCAGAAAGTAATTGGCAAAATCTAAGTCCCAGAACGATCTTTCTCATATTTGATTCTTACCTATTATCCGACTTTTTAGTGTTATAATTAGTAGTTCATATTATTTTATTTTAGTTATTATCACTATTCAGATTACCCGAATCGTCTAAATAATATTAGATTTTCTTAATTTGGTAGTTGATTATATAACTCGTTATGGGAAACGATATCTTGCTTACCCTATATTAACTTTAATTGACCCGTACACTTGCGGTATTTTAAGGTACTTTTAGGACCGACCAAGTTTTTGGCGCCGTTGCCGGGGAGACAATAGTTCAATATCATACTAGAGGGATTTTAATATTAGTTTAGACTTTATTTTCTTGTTAGCACTTGTTTTATTTTTCTTTATAATTTTTCCCCCTTTCATAAACGTTTTGTTAGTGATATCTTTGTGTTCTTGAGTTAGTAGTATTAGAATTTTTTAATAATTAGTTTCTTTTCCTAATCACTAGTAGTTGTGTTTCTTTATTATTTAACGTAGAAGTTGATGCACTTTTGGTGATTTTCCTTTTGCTCACAGAATTATTAATTTGAGTTCAAACTTTCTGATATTTATTAGTGTATGCCACGTACTAATCGTTCTTTGGTTTCATTTGATCCAGAGATTGAAAGAACAACTCGTGCACTAAGGAAATAAAAGAGGTTGGAGCAAATACAAATTAAAAGCTGCCCGATTTTGATTTGGAGTACATCTTTTCTGAAGAATCTGACAGTAAACCAGTAGCGATGGGGGATGACAACAATGAAAAGCCTCTACATGACTACGCAATGCCGAATGCTAGTGGAGCCCCTTCAAGTATTGTAAGACCAACTGTTACTGCAAATAATTTTGAAATTAGTCCTGCTTTAATTCGTATAATTCAACAAGAACAATTTAGTGGACTAGATAATGAAGATCCTAATGACCATATAGGTAATTTTCTAGAAAAATGTGATACTCTTAAGCTGAATGGAGTAACCAATGATGCCATTAGATTAGGACTTTTCCCCTTCTCGCTAAAAGATAAAGCAAAAATATGGTTAAAATCTAATCCTGCTAATTCTTTTACTACTTGGGAAGATTTATCCGGAGCTTTTCTTAGAAAGTACTTTCCCCCTGGTTAAACTGCTAAACTAAGAAATGATATAACTAGTTTCATACAGAATGATGGGGAGTCTTTATATGAGGCTTGGGAAAGGTTTAAACATTTACAACGTCAATGTCCTCACCATGGTGTCCCAGATTGGTTGCTTGTGCAAACTTTTTATGATGGTCTGAATGAATCTACTAGAATCACTATAGATGCTGCTGCAGGAGGTGCTATAATGGGTAAAACAACTGAGGTAGCCAATACATTATTAGAAGAAATGGCTTCAAATAATTATCACTGGTCTAATGATCGAAATAAACCAAAAAGAACTGGTGGTAAGTATGAAGTAGAAGAAATAAACATGTTAAATGCAAAAGTGGACAACTTAGTAAATTTGTTTACTAAAATGAATAAAGTCAATTCTGTGTCTTCTTCTAATGTGACATGTAATATATGTGGTGGTGGCCATTTACCTACAGAATGTGCTAATATGGAACAAGCTCAATATGTTTCTAATTTTAATTGGCCACCACAAAATGATCCTTACTCTAATACTTATAACCCAGGTTGGAGAAATCACCCTAATTTCTCTTGGAGAGACCAAGGACACCAAAATGCCAACTTTAGACCACCAAACCCACCTGGCTTTCACCCAAAACAACCACAACAAGAAAGTAAATCATCATGGGAGTTGGCTATTGAAAAATTGGCTAATGCTACTTCTGAAAGAATTGAAAAATTGGAAACTAAAGTTGATCAGATAGCTATTTCTAATAGAAATGTGGAAATGCAACTTGGACAATTAGCTAATGCAATTAACTCTAGAAACCAGGGAGCCCTACCTAGTAAAACAGAAGTCAATCCTAAGGAGCAAATCAAAGCCATAACTTTAAGGAGTGGTACAAAGTTATCCGAAGTAAATGACAAGTCTAAAGGGAGTGTTTTTTTGCGGGCTCTCGTTTTTCTCTCGGTGTATGGTAAGACCCTCTTCCATACCCGTCGCCGTGGCCAGAAGCTCGAAAGCAAAGGCGAAACGAACACCACAAAAGAAAGGAGGAGAGAGAAAGAATGGAACATCTGGGTCTACGGAGGGAAGGAAAACTCGTCCTATTGCAGAACTTCACGGAATTGCAGCAATGGAGGTGGAAACACTAGTTGGAAATGAAGTTTTGTCGCCCAGAAGTTCAATTGAGGAATTGAAAAAACAACAAAAAGACAAGCATCAATTGTCGGAATGGTTGACCATAATGAAGGATACTCAGACACGATTGGAGAAAGTAAGTAACCCTCAATCTCGAAGTTTACTTCAAGAATTTGATATGGTTAATACAACTGTAATTGAACCTGAGATTGTACCAATTTCATCTAAATCCGCCATTAAAATTGATCTTGAGGATACTCAAGAAGAAATTGAGTACTGGAAGAATGCAATCATATGTTATGTGATTGGTTCCAATCCTCCATTTCCTGTAATGGAAGGCTTCATTAAACGAATTTGGGGGAAAAAGGGTATTGATAAAATTGCTGCATATGGTAAGGGTCTGTTTCTTGTAAGATTGAAATCAATTGAACAACGTGATGAGATTTTGGCGGGAGGATTTCAATTCTTTGATAAGAAACCTTTAGTTGTTAAAGCATGGAGCCCTGACATGGACTTATAGAAGGAGGAGGTGAAAACTGTTCCAATCTGGATCCAGTTACCAAATCTTGATTTGAAGTATTGGGGGGAGAAATGCTTGATGAAATTGACTGCTGGAATTGGGAATTTTATAAAATTGGATCAAGCAACATTGAATAAGGATAGACTGAATTTTGCCCGAATAATGATTGAAGTTGCCATGAATCAATCATTCCCTGATGCAATATGGTTTGAAAATGAAAAAGGGATGAATATTGCTCAAGAAGTGATGTATGAATGGAAACCCACAAAATGTAACAACTGTTTGGGTATTGGGCATGATGAAGAGCATTGTGACAGGAAAATTAAGCAGAAACAGATGAAATGGGTGCAGAAGAAGGATCCACCAAAGGTGGATGAGGAAGGCTTTCAACAGGTCCAAAAGAAGCATAGAAGTGCAGTGGGTGTTGAAAAGATTGTGGGCAATGTGGGTAAGGTAGTTCCTCCTGATCCAGTACTGACAGAGAACACTTTCTCATTGTTGTCACAAGATGCAGAAAATGGAGCTGAGTTAGTTCAGATTTTGGAAAAGGAACTAGCAGATGATGAACATGGAGGACCAGAAATGGCAGGTGAAATCTCTGAGGAGGGGGAGCCTCCTCCCAGTAATGGATAATATCCTGAGCTGGAACACCAGGGGACTAAATAGGCCAAAGAAATAATTGGAGGTAAAAAATTTCATTTTATCTCATCATATAAGGCTATTTGGTCTCCTGGAAACTAAGATTAAACCCTATGCTCTTGGGGGTTTATATCTTAGAATTTATCCTGGATGGTGCATTACATCCAATATTTTATGGGCTGGCACTGGAAGAATTATAGTGGGATGGTACCCTAATGCTTTCACTGTGAA
Organism: Beta corolliflora; assembly: GCA_947648045.1. Taxonomy (NCBI): domain Eukaryota; kingdom Viridiplantae; phylum Streptophyta; class Magnoliopsida; order Caryophyllales; family Amaranthaceae; genus Beta; species Beta corolliflora. Next base: position 203,891 of record CANSZD010000236.1, read on the forward strand.
TGTTTTATTTTGTTCTAGCCAACTAATTCATTTAGAAGTGGATACTGTCAATGGTGGGAAGAAATTCTGGGGCACTTTTGTTTATGGTGTTAATGAGAGGCAAGGGAGAGAGGAGATGTGGAGAGATTTAGTTGCTCTGAGTTCTAAAATATCTGGTGCCTGGGTAGTAATGGGAGATTTTAATGCTCTTATGGGCATGAATGAAAGAGTTGGTCTGCCTGTGAGAAGTAGAAAGATTAGAGATATGAGAGCTTGTATGGAGCATTGTTGTCTGAGAGATATTAAGGTGAATGGGAATTTTTTTACTTGGACAAACAAGCAGGAGGGTGAGAATAAGGTTTTATGTAAGCTTGATCGTGCCTTGGGGAATGATGAATGGGAGAGTAATTGGGATATGGTTGAAGCCTATGTACTCCCTGAGGGTGAGTATGACCATTGTCCTATTGTCTTGAAAACTCATTCTCATGAGTAGAAAAAGAAACCTTTTCGTTTCTTTAATATGTGGTGCAAGTCTGGGAAATTCATGAATATAGTGCAAGAAGGGTGGCAAAGAACAATTAGGGGTACAAAAATGTTTCAAGTTGCTAGGAAGTTGAAATTGTTGAAAGATGACTTGAAGTAGTTGAACAAGGAAGAATTTGGAGACATTTCAGTTCAAAATAGTGTTATGTATCAATTGATGATTGATACTCGCACAAGCCGCATCATGATCCTATTAATATGATGCTCGGGCAAAGAGGAGCTTATCGCCGACAAGCTTATAATGTGGCACATAAGCATTATCTTAGCTTTCTCACCCAAAAAGCTAAGGTAAGGTGGATTGAAGAGGGTGATGATAATACTAGAGTGTTTCACCAAAGCATAAAAATGAGGAGAGTTCAAAATAGGATTAACACTATTAAGAACTCGCAAGGTGAGTGGGTGGAATCTTCTCAGGAAGTTATTGCAGCTTTTTTAGATTTTTACAAGGGGCTCATGGGCAGTAGTAGTAGCACAAGGAAGGTTGATGGAAGGATTGTTGGTCAAGGGAAAACTCTAACACCAAAACAGCAGCAACTTTTGAATTTGAACTTTGATGCCAGGGAAATTAAATAAGCTGTTTTTTCTATCCCAAATGAGAAGGCACCTGGGATAGATGGATATTCTAGCCTCTTTTTCAAAAAGAGCTGGGATATCATTGGTAATGATATAGTTACAGCAATTAAGGATTTTTTCAATACTGGCATTTTGCTCAAGGAAATTAATGTCAGAGCAATTACATTAATTCCCAAAGTTAAATGTCCAGCTGGTGTTGTGGATTATAGACCTATTGCATGTTGTTCAGTTATATACAAAGTTATTACAAAGCTTATTTGTTCTAGACTTGGTCAAATATTGCCAGAACTAATCTCTCCTACTCAGGGAGCCTTTATTTCTGGGAGAAGCATTATGAGCAACATTTTAATTTGCCAAGATCTTGTCAAAAGGTTTAATAGGAGGAATAGTCAAGAAAAGGGGATAATGATGAAAATAGACTTGAGGAAAGCCTATGATTCAGTGGAATGGCTGTTTATTGAAGATTTATTGAAGGCTTTACAGTTTCCTCCTCATTTTGTTCAATGTATAATGAGCTGCATTAATACTCCAAGATTCACCTTACTTATTAATGGAAGCATTGAAGGCTTTTTTCCAGCAAAAAAAGGCCTAAGGCAGGGGGATCCAATATCCCCCTTGCTCTTTGTGATATGTATGGACTATCTGACTAGAGTAATGAATTATATTGGAGCCATACAAGATTTCAAGTTTATGAAGGGGTGTGCTTCTTTGAATCTAAACAACCTATGCTTTGCAGATGACTTGATGCTCTTCTATAAGGGAGATGTTAAATCTGCATACCTTTTGTTGCAAGGGTTAAAACTCTTCTCTGATACCACAGGACTTCAAGCAAATCATGCAAAGTCAGCTCTCTATTGCAGTTGTATGACCGAAGAAGACACAAACAGATTAGTACATATTTCTGGGTTCATAAAAGAGCAGCTGCCTTTTAGGTACCTTGGTGTACCAATTAGTAGCAAGAAGATTTATGCAGCAGATTGTGAAGTTTTGGTGGAAAAAATGGTGTTCAGAATCAGAACCTGTAGTACAAGAAACCTTTCCTTTGCAGGAAGGGCCCAATTGATCAACTCAGTTTTAATGAGTGTGCATATCTATTGGGCACAGATTTTTATCATCCCTACTTCTATAATTAAGGAGATTAATTCTATCTGCAGACATTTCCTATGGAGTGGCAAGGCAAATGGAGTTAAAAGTGGGTATATAAAATGGGATCAGGTCTGCTCTCCTAAAAAGATGGGTGGACTTGGTTTTAGAAACATCACAAAATGGAATTTAGCAGCTGTGGGGAAGCTAGTGTGGAATATTGGCATGAAGAAAGATGACTTATGGGTAAAGTGGATTCACTCTGTGTATATCAAGGATCAAAACTGGTGGAGCTTTAATGCGCCACAAATTCTAGTTGGATTGTGAAACAAATTTGTAAAGTGAAGAATTATCTGAGGGAGGTTAATATGCAATATTGGCAACAAGACATAAAGTACTCCATTAGTAAATTCTATCAACTTCTCTTAGCAGATGTTGAAGAGGTGAACTGGGTGCATGGAATATGGCACATAATGGCCCTTCCCAAGCACAGAGTCATTACATGGCTTAGTGTCCAGAATAGATTACAAACCAGAGAAAAATTACACAATTATGGCATCAGTGTAGATAAAACTTACTGTATTTGTGGGATGGCTGATGAAACTCATTCCCACCTGTTCTTTGAGTGTACTTATAGTACTAGAGTGCTGATGCAGATTCTTGATTGGCTTGGCATCAATAATAGGCAGAGATCTCTCCTTTGCTGGATGGTGTGGATCAGACGAAGCTATAGAGGATCAAAGGCAAAGAAGGGTGTAATAATTGCAGCAATACAAGCTGTTGCTTACCATGTATGGATGGTAAGGAACTCAGGGTTTTGGCAACAACAAATACCTAGCATAGCCAATACTGTTAATAACATTAAATACATAGTGAAGCATAGAGTGTTATATTGTATACCTAGAAAGTGTAGTACAGCAGATAGATTGTGGATAGATAGTTTGTAAAGAGTAAGTTTTGTCTTACTTTGGTTTTTCTGGTCCTAGGCTGCTATAAGTCTCTGACTTGTCTAGGATGTATTGGTGTTTGGTTTGTTATTCAATATATTAGCTTACTTACAAAAAAAAAAAAATGAAAAGTCTAAGGAGAATATGGAGTTAAAAGAAAATGAGCAAAACAATGAAGAATCAGTTGAAAAAGAACTAGAATCACCCTCCCTTTCTCCTGTTAAACCTTATGTACCTCCTATTCCTTTTCCTCAAAGACTTAAAAAGAATAAGTTGGATAATCAATTTGAGAAATTTCTGAAAATGTTTAAAGAATTACAAATTAATATTCCTTTTGCTGATGCTTTAATGCAAATTCCTTCTTATTCTAAATTCCTTAAAGAAATCATGTCTAAGAAAAGAAAACTTGAAGATTACGAAACCATTGCTTTAAGTGAGGAATGTAGTGCTGTTATTCAGAATAAGCTTCCGCCTAAATTAAAAGATCCAGGGAGTTTTTCTATTCCTTGTACTATTGGTGATATTAATTTTTCTAAGGCTCTTTGTGATTTAGGTGCGAGTGTGTCACTTATGCCGTTGTCAATATGCAAGAAGCTAGGACTAACTGATTTAAAACGCACTACTGTCTCGTTACAACTTGCTGACAGATCTATAAAATATCCTCTAGGAGTAGTCGAAAATGTATTAATGAAGGTGGATATATTTATTATTCCTGTTGATTTCATTATTCTTGATATGGATGAGGATATAGAGGTACCCATTATTTTAGGTAGACCCTTCTTGGCTACCGCTGGAGCTATTATAGATGTTAAGAATAGTATTTTAACGTTTGAAATCGGCGAGGAGAAAGTTCACTTCAATATATTCAATTCTTCTAAAAATAATTCACAACGTGATCTTGTTTGTAAAGTTGATATAATTGAAGACATGACTAAGAAGAAACCTGTAACTGATGCTACTAATGCTCCACTTGAAGTGTGTTTGAGTAAAACAGGTACTCCTCCTAAGCTTAGGAAAACAAAGGTAAGAAAAGTTTTTCCTACAATCAAGAAATGTTTTTCATGGAGGAAAAAGGGCGATTTCAAAACTAAAGGTAAGTCTCACTTGATTACTAAGACGGCCACTAAAGGAGTGACTAACTCCTCGATTGATCCTGGTTAAATAGAACTTGATGGAAGTCAAGCTATAGACTCTAAATAAGCGCTACTTGGGAGGCAACCCAAGCACTTTTTATTGCTTATTTAAATTTTCACGCTTAATTCTCTTTACGCTTGTTCTTTTTGTTTTTCTTTTGCAGATACCAGACACTAATAAATGATAATGAGGCTGTGAGATAACTAAGATGAGTCTCTATATGCATAGGAACTGCTGCTTTGTACTCCTGCTGCTATGTGCTGCTGCTTTGTTGTGCTACTGTTGTCTGTCACACCATTATCACAAGAGTTGACATAGAGTAGCTAGCTTGTTACCGCTCTCTTACTGCGTTGCACGAGAGAAGTCGTCTTACACCCCAGGTTGTTTCTCTCTAAGTCTTTTATATTGCCATGGTTATTGCTACAATTTCCCCTTTCCCATATAGTCTGAGTATATTCAAACATTAAGGACAATGTTTATAATAAGTGTGGGGGAGAGGCTTAAGCCTTGGATTGCTGGATTTGGTGTATTGCTTTGATGCTGGAATCAATTTTGTATGAAGGAACAGGTCTAGAAAATGAGGAAATCTAATTGGATATGTCATATTTTAGGGGAAGTGCTGCCAAAATTTGCGCAGAACTTTATAATTTTCATATCTGATTTTGACTTGAAGGCAGATTCCGTTAGCTTAATTTGACTGAAAAAAAAACCAGTTTTTAAAATTGAATTTAAAAATAAATTTCTAATTTTGTTGCAAGCTAATGGGTTTTTATGTTGACTGATTCGAAGAATAGCATAGCATAATTGTGCAAGTGTTTTGCAAGTGGTAAGAATGGTTATTTATGATTTGATTTGTGATTGACTTGGTGAACATCTATAACCATTGTGAGATTTTTGAGCCTTTTAATAGACTAAGACATCTATATTAGTCTCTATTTTTCGCATGAGTGTGTGTTAGTTCCTGATGAAGTATTGACTCTTGAATTTGCATTGGTTTCTTCGAGACTACATTGAAGTATGAGCATGCATAAAAATTATTAAGGCGTTCGTTTTTGTTGAACCACATTTAGCCTAAGCCACCTACATTATCATATCTCTTTCTAAAGCCCCTCTGAGCCTTAAGCCTATTTCTTTTGTCTAAACCACATTACAAGCTTATAATCCTAAACACATGTCCTAACCAAAGCTTTGAGCTAGTGGAATATAATTTGGTGTTTGGAGTATTATTTGTGAAGGCTATAATAATAATAATAAAATTATTATTATTGAGGTGGTGTTTTATTATTCTATATCAATGGTTATTATGAGATTGTGAAAAATACAATAAAGAGGACTGTTGAAAAAACAAAAAATAAGAACACAGAAGAATTTATTGCAGTGAAAAAAAAGAAGAAAATGAAAGTGCATATTTTTATTGGTGTTTGCTATCCAATGATATTATTATGGTGAAGAAGTTAGCTTACATTTGAGTAGTTGGAGTTTTGATTATGGCCATTACTTTTGGCCTTGTTACAGATTGTGTACTCCACTAGTCTTAAAGATTTTGAGCACCAAATCCCAAATACTTCCTACCCCTTACCTATGCCTTACATTACAACCTTAATAAAGTCCTTCTAATTTTTGTATGCTAAATGTCTTCTAAGTGGTGGAGAATTAAACGATATGCAAATTTAAAGAAGAAATATTTCATTCCGAGTCGACTTTATAGAATTTGTGTGATAATTATTATGACCCAAACACATGAGAGAATATGAATTTATATTTATTTTTATTTGCACAACTAAAGTGAGGGTTCACCAAGTTAATTACTTGCATTACTCAAATCTTGAATATGGTTGTGGTAAGACTGAATGGAAACACTAATACATGAAGTACTATGCTTTTTGAAGAGTTGGTTGGTCTTTGGCTCATTGCTTGTGATTTCTAAACAATGTTTTCGAGCTAAAATTGTTTCTACAAATCTTATTTTTGGTCTTTGTGAAAACTTTCAGTTGAGTTATGGCTGCTTATACTATAATTTGCCTGAAAAGTCAGTCAGTTTGGAAGTCAAAGAAAATGTTACTCCAATCTAGTGTCTTAGATTGACAGATAGATGTCTGCATTTTATAGTTCTAGTTTGCTCGAGTACTAGCAAACCTTAAGTGTGGGGGAGTTGATAAGACTATATTTTATACATGATTTTTGCCCATTATATTACTTTTTGGTATTAGTTATGAGACTTATAATAGGTTTTCTTCTGATATTATAACGTTTTAAGAGTTACGTTACTTAAGTAATAAAATTGTTAAAATATGAAAAAGATGCGCTTAATAAACTACTTGTTTGATTCTACTACTATAATACTTATAATGTTATACATGCTAATTTGGCTTATTTGGTATTATAATAATACAATAGTAGTATGTTTTTACTATGCAATTATTTTGTTTTAGAGACCACTTGTATTTTTATCACTTTATTAATTTGTTTTGTAGGTTACAATTGAAGCCCACGAAGGCCCCAAGACACACTCTTACAGCAACCATTAACCATATGATGACAAAAGAATAGAAAAAGAAAGTGTGCAGCAACTCATAATTGGAAAGAAAGAGGAAACCCTCTTGTTGGGCCAAGAAGCAACAAAACACGGGAAATTTGGTTTTTAGACCTAGGTCTCATAAAGCAGCGACGTTGGATACAAAAAGGGGGGTCTCACAGCAGCACAAGGGGAAGACGTGGAGGGATTGGAGAGAAGACGCCAGAGGAAGAAGACGAACATTCATCTGATTTGTCATATGAATCCGGAGTTTATTTCTTTCTTCTCTTAGTTTATGTTATTAAATTTCGTCAGTTACTATGTTTAATTTCAGATTTTTACTTTCAATTAGTTGGGTTAATTTAGTTTCAATGTCTAGCTAAATTTCCATGTTTTAGGACTAGATGTAGTTTTTATTTTCTGTCAATGATTTGAACTAAGTTGTTTGGATTGATTTATTTTTATTGCAATTTGATAATCCTGGTTTGTTTTCATATAATTGATTTGGCGAATTGATTATATGTTTAAGATATTGGATTATTAGCAGAAGTGAATTTTCAATATTAGTTCGTGGGGTTATCAAACGTCAAGTAGTATAATTTTAGGAATAGTTATACATTTGGGGTGGTCTTTTATATGAATTTCTTGTTCGTAATGGATTTATTCTAATTGTTATGACCACGGAAGTAGGCGTAAGATTAGTTTAAATACACGTTTTCTACCTTAGAAGAGGAGATAATATATCATAGGAAGTTCGGTCATTGCAATACAATAACTTTTAATCCGACAACTAGTTTAATTTCATTGCAGAAAGTAATTGGCGAAATCTAAGTCCTAGAACTATCTTTCTCATATTTGATTCTTACCTATTATCCGACTTTTTAGTGTTATAATTAGTAGTTCATATTATTTTATTTTAGTTATTATCACTATTCACATTACCCGAATCGTCTAAATAATATTAGATTTTCTTAATTTGGTAGTTGATTATATACCTCCTTGTGGGAAACGATATCTTGCTTACCCTATATTAACTTTAATTGACCCGTACACTTGCGGTATTTTAAGGTACTTTTAGGACCAACCAAGTCGTTATTTTGATGATATATTTTTCGAATATCATCAATATTGACTGAATCTACTCCTTTAGAAGGTTATGTTGTTTCTCTACCTCTCTTAAAGGGGGAAGCTGTTATCATCTCTCCTTCTAAAGTAGAGATCTTGATTGAAGATAAAGGGGGATTCATTGATGTTATAGTAGTATTATCTACCAACATCCATTTTTTATAAAGGCTGGTTTGAACATTAATCTGTGGTGATGAGAAAGTATTTTGAATTGCACATCTTGAAGTATAAGTGAGAAGCCATATAAATAATGGAATATTAACTGACAACTTAATCATGTCATTATGCCATTCTTCTTTAAGTTTGTCTTGAACTGATTGGTCAAGAGCCAAAAACCATTCTCTTTTTTCTCTATTTTTTCCAGAGAATTATTGTACGTCTTGGTTAAGGTAATTGTAATCAACCTCAAAATATATATTTGTAATGACATTAATTTTTGCTTTCATATAAGAAGCAACAGGCGACATTGATGGAGAATATTCTTGAACGGGCTTAGGAATCGGAGTTCTAAAATTTACCTTAAATGAAGGATCTGTAAAAGAAGTTTTTGAGCAAGAACAATCGGAAAAATATTTTCTAAAATTGCGTTGAACATTGATAAAAGGGGTAGAAGGGGTTTCCCTAAATGAATTAAATCGCAAAATGATCGTCCCATCAGGTTGTTCTACAATTTGGGATATTTCCCTTCTTGCTATGCTACGAGCTGGCTGATGAGTTTTATTCGAAGCTCGGTTGGGATAGTTATTTTATCCCATTTAAGTATTTTGGGAACAAAAACTGATGAGTTTTCTGCTTCGACTTGCAGGAAACAGTCTCATCTTTCGAGGTAGGAGTAAGATTGAATTTCAGATTTATTTAAGAAGACATCAGTCTAAAATATATTCTATACATGTTTGCAAATTTTTTGCATATATTATGAAACTTGTCTCCTTGTATATGAACGTCTAAAATAAGTGAATTAATAACTAAAGGATCGGTTAAATCGACTGAAAAATCTGGAACACAATTGAAATAAATAGGTCCATTGCAAATCTTAGTTTGAATCATAGCTAAAAGGGAGGTTTTGTACCGTTTTAAACGCTTATCTCTTAAAGCTAAATAAATAAGAGTATCAAGACCTTAATGGACTAATGGTTTTACAACTACTTGAATCATACCGAAATGGATGTAACTATATCCCTTTTCGATATATTTTTGAATAGAAATTTTTTATAAAAGAGGAATGTTTTGAACCTGTTCATGAATACTAACTGTTTTTCATGAACTTTTACTGAAAATGCAGTTTTGAAATCTAAAGAACCAATTTGATAAATGATTTCAATATTTTGTTCTGGAAATGTCCAGTTTGAAAAACACATATGAACTTCATGACTTTGAACTATGCTAGATTTTCTAGTATGAGAATTTTGCATTAACCACTTTCTAAACTTAAAAGCCATTAAGGGATGAACATCTAATTTATTATATTTGATAAATATTACACTGATTTGGACCAACATGACCACTGTTCCGGGACCACCTAATAGGGCTGACCAACGGGTTACACAGCTGACAAACGCCTAACCAACAAAACTAAATGCAAACTTTATGAGATAAATTAAATATGGATGCTAATACTTAAATGAAATCCAATGCAAATGTAGTGGCTCTGATACCAAGAAAATAAACCAGGTAATTATGACTATTATAAAGCAATAATATTAAAACGAAAATAAATATATGAACAAAAAGAAATTTGAACAGAAAGAAAGTGACATTTTTAAAAAATTCAAAAGCGACATCAAGATGACAAAGCAACACCAAATAATGACATGCCAAATAACACTCCTACGTACTACTACCAATTTGAAGGCAAAATGTTTAATTTATAGTGAAAATTATTCAAAAGTAGCCATCATATAGTATAAAGTATTCAAAAGTGGACATCATTATGTTCACCATTATTCTAGTGCATTTGTATGGTTCATATTGTTCAAAGATGCATATAAAAGGGAGCATGGTTCTCCGTTCAAGGCAGGGTGAAAAAGTTATAGTAAGTAAGAAACTATCTTCAAAAATATTGTATTGCCATCAACTTTTGTTCCGAATATCAATTCAAAGTAAGTTTCAAAAATTACTTCTCATTTTCTTTCTGTTCAAATTTATTTTTGTTCAAATGTCCTGGCTTCCTTCCTTCCCTTAATGTATATATATATATACATTTAGGGAAGGAAGGAAGACAGGACATTAAAACTGGAAACAAGGAGGGAGGTGGACTTACAGAAGTAAGATGGAAAGGATGACTGAAACTTTGGAATTTTATTGATAAAACTGGAAATTACAATAGCACAGTTGGGTATTTCTGAATTATTCTCAAGCTGTGTTGTTTTGGGTATTCTCAACCTTTTTCAAGACATAGAAAGCGACACAAGACTAGGGAGATTTCGATCGTCGAATTAAATTTTTGTCAAGAAGTGCTTGAATTTCCTTTTTACAGATTTCAAGCAATTTCTCTTTCATTTGAATTGGTGTGGCATTAGTGGGAATGTATTTTTCATAAAAATCTTTTTCATAGGGAAGAGAAACTATATGTTTCTTTCTTTCACAGAAAGCATTTGGTATGTCAGCACAAACTTCCTTTTGAAGGTTTTCTTGGAAATCCTTTATCCTTTGCTGAATGATGGGATCTTGCAATTGCTGCTCAATCCTTTGGAAAGAAATTTCTTCTTTCATAAAGGAAATTTGTTTCTTTTTGGAAGAAATTACATTGAGTTGTTTATAAATAGAATTGTTTGAAGGCGATGGACATCTTTCTTCGTAATGAAGTAATATATTTGAAGGAAATTCTTTTATCAAGAATGTAAGTATGAATTCCAATTTCATTAACCGAAAAATGATAAATTTGAGTTAAAAATGGAGTGCCAAGGATAATATCATTATTAATATCCTTAACAAGGGTGAATGGAGTTTTGAAGCAGTAACCATCATTACAAATATAGGCTTTTGAAGGTTTATATTTGATTTGGAGCTTTCAACCATTATCACTAGATAAATGCTCAGTGGTCTCTCATAGTATTTAGAAGGAATTATTTCTTCCTTGATACAATTGAGATCAGCACCACTATCAAATAGTGCAATGTTATTAATTTGAAAATCATTGTCTATGATCAAAGTAATTGGACAATACCATTTCTGGTAATTAATTCGTTAAATAATTTGACAAACATTTTCATTATCAATGAGGTTTTCAGAAATTTTATTAAAATCTATTTGAATAGGAGGTTCTGATGTTTCTCCTTTCTCAAAATTAGTAGTTTGAAGAAGCGTAATTTTTGCATCAAGTTCTAAATCTTTAGTTTGGAGATTTAAAACATTTTGCCAAGATCCCGAATTTGAGATTTTATCTGATTAACCACGCTTTGAAGATCTTGGGTATTTATTGGAGAAATAAAAGCCTTGTTACAAGGAGAATCATCAAGAATTTTTTGGAGGCTAAAGGAAATTTATTTTTCCATTTCGTCAATCGAGGAGGATTTTAAAACAATCTCTTTTAATCTTTCAAGATATTGCTTTCTTATGGCACTATCTTGAATTTGATCAATAATTTCAAGGAGTAATTCCTTTTCCGTTTCTTTTTTAGAAATAACACAAAGTTCTTTGGAACATAATTGAAAAGAGTGATGAGAACTAAATGTATCTGAATCCTGATCATAGTCTATCTGGTACAAAATATTATCGGAATCAGGATCAGAATGCTCAGATTCTTCTGACTCACATTGATTTAATTGGAAAATATTGAAAAGTTTTTCTCTTAAATCAGGATCATCATGGAAAAATTCATTAATTTTATTCTTAAAACCACAATTATTTGTTTTGTGACCTGGCTTGCCACATTTATAACAAATAATTCTTTTGAAATCCTTTTATGAGAAGCCTTTTGAAAATTTCTTTCTTTTCTTTTGATAAAATTTTTGAGAAGGAAAAGATTTCTTTTGACGAAATTTCTTAATTTGACGAAATTATTGGATTTTCTCAAAGCCAAAAGCTTCACAGAAATACCCAAGTTCTCTTCGTTGTTGAGGTTTTCATTTGCATACTTGGATTGAATTTTTACCTCATTACAAAGATACAATCCTTCTTTTTTGATAAAAGCAAACAATTGCCCATACGTCAATTGATCATATGTAATTGTTTCTTTGCCTGTAGCCTCTTTGAGCTTTTGCATAACTCTTTGAGGAAATAGATTTGGAAGTCCCGAAATAAAATTTTCTTTCCAAATTGGTTGTTGACCATCACTTCTGGTGCAAACGTTTGTTAAGAACGTATCTCTGTACCAGCGATAGTCATTCAAAGTTGGACATCGAAGATTAGTTAAAACTAAAGATATGGATTTAGAGAATTCATTTGTTCCGCAAATAAAATGAAGAGATATGGTTTGGATCAGGAGAGCAAATCCATATTTTGTCCCATCTGGCTTTATGTGATTTCAAATGTGTGCTCTTTCATCTAGTGTGAAAGTATTATCCCACCAGCTTTTTAATTGACCACTTTAACTACTTGTGATATTGTAAGCAATATGATCATTTGAAGCATATGCACTAGTGGCAATACACATTTCATGTAGGACTTTTGAAATTTCAAATTCAGATCTACCATCTATATTCCAATCATATAGTTGGTCACCAGAATAGGTTTTTTGAGGACCATATGTGCCTCTTTCTTCAAATTGAAGATCAGGATGAGTAGGTAAGGAATAATGATTTCTCATTGGATTATTCTTCCAATTTTTAAAACGAATTTTATTAATTTGAGCTGAAGATTCATCACCTGAAGAAAAGGCTTTAGCAATTACGTTTGCCTCCTTATCCTTTTCTGTACATGTGATGTTTTTGTCTAATCTTTCAGAAATCCTTTTTAAAGTTTCTTTATTACCATTACCAATACCATTTGAAATCGGAAAGATAGTTGGTACGTTAATAAGGGGTTTTGTAATTTCATTTGGAAATTCTTGGCGTTGTTATTGGAGAGAATCTAAATTCTTTTATCAAGAATGTAAGTATGAATTCCAATTTCATTAACCGAAAAATGATAAATTTGAGTTAAAAATGGAGTGCCAAGGATAATATCATTATTGATATCCTTAACAAGAGTGAATGGAGTTTTGAAGCACTAACCATCATTACAAATATAGGCTTTTGAAAGTTCATATTTGATTTGGAGCTTTTGACCATTAGCACTAGATAAATGCTCAATGGTGTTCTCATAGTATTTAGAAGGAATTATTCATTCCTTGATACAATTGAGATCAGCACCACTATCAAATAGTGTAATGGTATTAATTTGAAAATCATTGTCTATGATCAAAGTAATTGGACAATACCATTTCTGGTAATTAATTCTTTGAATAATTAGACAAAAATTTACATTATAAATGGGGTTTTCAAAAATTTGAATAAAATCTGTTTGAATAGGAGGTTCTGATGTTTTTCCTTTCTCAAAATTAGGAGTTTGAAGAAGCGTAATTTTTGCATCAAGTTCTAAATCTTTACTTTGGAGATTTTAAACATTTTGCTCAAGATCTCGAATTTGAGATTTTCTCTGATTAACCTCGCTTTTAAGATCTTGGGTGTTTATTGGAGAAACGAAAGCCTTGCTATAAGGAGAATCATCAAGAATTTTTTGGAAGCTAAAAGAAATTTGTTTTTCCTTTTCCTCAATCGGGGAGGATTTTAAAACAATCTATTTTCTCTTTTAATCTTTTAACATATTGCTTTCTTATGGCACTATCTTGAATTTGATCAATAATTTCAAGGAGTAATTCCTTTTCCTTTTCTCTTTTGGAAATAACACAAAGTTGTTTGGAACATAATTGAAAAGAGTGATCATAACTAAATGTATCCGAATCCTAATCATAGTCAATCTGGTACAAAATATTATCAGAATCAGGATCAGAATGCCTAGATTCTCTTCGTTGTTAAGCTTTTTCATTTCCATACTTGGATTGAATTTTTAGCTCCTTACAAAGAGACAATCCTTCTTTTTTGATAAAAACAAATAATTGCCCATGCGTCAATTGATCATATGGAATTGTTTCTTTGCCTGTAGGCTCTTTGAGCTTTTGCATAACTCTTTGAGCAAATAGATTTGGAAGTCTCGAAACAAATTTTTCTTTCCAAAATGGTTGTTGAACATCACTTCTGGTGAGAACGTTTGTTAAGAACGTATCTTTGTACCAGCGATAGTCATTCAAAGTTGGACATCGAAGATTAGTTAAAACTAAAGATATGGATTTAGAGCATTTATTTGTTCCGCTAATAAAATGAAGAGAGATGGTTTGGATTAGGAGAGAAAATCCATCATTCGTCCCATCTGGTGTGAAAAGTATTATCCCACCAGCTTTTTAATTGACTAGAAAAACTACTTGTGAGATTGTAAGCAATTTCATCATTTAAAAATCATTTGAACACTAGTGCAAAAAAAGCTCAAATGCTCCGGTTAAACCCCCCCCCCTAAATGCTTTGTATTTGGCTCGTAGCAGACGTCATACGAGCATTTGAGCATTTATTTTCTCAAATGCTCCGGTTATGCATAAAACCGGAGCATTTGAGCTTTTTTACATGAGTAAAATACCACAAATGCTTCGATTTTCCTTAACAACCGGAGCATTTGTGTGTTTCATACATTCATATAATAAAAAAAAAACGCCCCATGCTTCCAGCTACTGCCAGGTAGCATGCTTACATCATTACACTAAGGCTGCTCCAGTTTCTCATATCAGCAACACTCACTAAATCCAACATAATCCAAACACTTTATGTGCCCATCCCTTTCAACCACCACACGCCTCGTGCTCGTCTTATTTACCCAACATAATATACAAAAAACGCACACGAAATTCATACATCCAACATATTCAAAATATTAATATTCATAAAATGAAATAAATGTACATTAGTTACAAAAATAAGCGTAGATTTGTGTTATAAAATATAATAACCTGCTAAAATACATATATGCTAATATATCCAGTCACATAACACCATGTGACGGAAGGTAAAAGCTAAGTGGAGGACTAACTTTTCTCAATTCCTCAATCAGGCATCCTGGAGAGTTAAAGGAAAAGGGAAAACCAATATACCAACCGAAACGACTTGGAAATGTCATAAATATAAATCTTACCACAAGATTTATCTTCCTCTGTACTAGAAAAAGCCCCTTGTTAGGAAAAGCCTCAAAGTGTGCCTTGAATGTGTTCCCATGTTAATTAACTATCATGGTATGAACGGAGCATTTGTTTGTAGGATGTGATATAGAAAAGGTAGTTCCCTGCAATTTTCCCTAAATAAGCATCAATATACAAAATCAGACTGCCTACCTTTTTGATGCACAAAGTAATGAGCCCTGAGGCCTGAAGATGACCAACACATGACATGTTTGTACAGCGTCTCATGATTCTGTCCAACAATACGATTCTAAACAACTCTATGCAACCTTGTATATTTGAAGTTTTAATACTATTCATGATCGGAGAGGCTAATAGAGCTTTAAATTGGCTGGATAGGTACAAAGAAGCATATGTGATGCTCAGACTCGCCATGTTACCTCGCCGTACCTGTGTCGACACAACTGGACTTAGGTGCGGACACTGGCTACGAATTGGGCCTAGGAAGGAGAGGACATACTTGCCACCTTCTAACCCTATATCTATAAGTGAAGTTAGAGATCTGACATAATATCAATCAAGACAATTTCTTCCATTTGTCAGGGCCACCTAATTGGTACAGTTTCCCGGTATCAACACTCCTCCGGCCACCTTCTCCAGCGATGCCTGCTATATATTTCAAAATAGGGCTCCCAAGTTTCCTTTTCTTCCCTCCATTTTTTAAGGATGTCAGGCTACCACTTCTGTTTTCTCTCTCCCGTGCATATAAGAGGAATCAATTAGTAAAATAATTAGTGCTTTCAATCTGCAAGTCCATATCCTAACATTGGACACCTCTAAAACAAGTCCTTGTACTCTGCATTTTATGTGTCGGAATCTCAAATCTATATCAGAGCATCATAGCTTAGATTATGAATATAAGCTTGGTCACACTGATGTTCTAAGGATCTTCAAGCATTGTATTATTTAACCCAACAAAAGAATATTTAAGGGGGGAGAGGGTGACAGCAGACATTCGGATTTAAGTTGTGCTCATTAGCTCAGGCAGAGCAAACGTCAAACACACATGACCTATCTAGACCCACGGTCCCAACCAATGTACTGATCAACTATATAATCAACTAAATATTTGCCCTCAAAAGCCTTACCCAGAAACCCTAGAATAAAAGAAATGACCAATAGAACTACAGAACACATGACAAAAAGAATATCCCAGAGATATACCTTGATCTCCATAGGATCAGAAGGCTGACTGCTATCTTCAGAGTGTTTCAAATTTGACTGCACAGGGTGATCAGGTGTTGAAGTGTCAAGATCTGACGTTCCATAATTTGATCTTTCAATTTGTTTCATCTTTGATTTGCTTGTTTTAGGAGATAATGGCACACCAGATGCAGGCTCTTCAGTTAATCTTCTTGAAGGCCTGGAATAATTAGCATCGCCATTAGCATTTGTCTGCTTCATTAGCCTGTAATTATCCTTTTTGTTGACAGGCGTTTGCAACTCTTTCTGACAACTCTCAAGAGTTAGAGAAGAAGTTCTATCTGATTGATCATTGCTTTTTATAGCATCCGAAGCTTCAGATGAGGCACGAGTCTTCTCCTTGCTACCACCATTTACAACATGGCTTGAACGCTTTTCAGAATTTGACATCATTGAGGTATCCTATATATAAAAGAAACATGAGTTAAAATATGTAAAAAAAGAAAAGCACGAGAAGCAAGGAAGGCCAAAGACTTTAACAAGAAAGTCTAAAGTGATCAACATTGATCTGGCGTACGGGCCCAGCCCGGTTTTTGGATCCCCTCTACCTCTAAGTTCCAATTTTCTAGCCTTCTTTTCTAGACCAGTAGGTTCAATGAATCCTCTATATTTCCTTTTGGATATGCATGGCCCAGTTCTAGAAAACAAGCAATTAGTATTAATTCTAGAAAACAAGCAATTAAATTTAAAGGTGATACAAATTAGTATTAATTTCACTTTGTCGCATAACATTATTAGTTGTACTGTTATGGCCTTATTGATAGAGTGACAAACATCACAGGTTCACCGCAATGAGGGAGAGACGAGAGCGTTGCACCGAGGATATACTACCTTCACAACATCTTTTAATTATTCCCTCCGTCTCATAATATAGTTTATTCTAATATATACGTCTACATACTAATCCATTTCATAAACATAACATCCCAACAATCGATAACTCAATATGGTTGCAATGTAGTCTCAGAAGTGTGTAAATACTGAACCCTAAGTTATTAGGATCACTCAACCAAAATTATCCTACTAACTTCGCAAAGAAAATAAACCTAAATTTCGCAATCAAACAGATTCCGAGCTAAAGAACAATGGAAACAAACCTGGTCAGCTATGAAGTATCATTGCCTTTTCAATCTGCCAAAATTGAAGTATCAGCTAGGTCCGATTTATGAAGTCAACCATGTAACAAGTAACAAGACCAAAAAATTGCAATAAAAGGCAACACCACCTAAAGTCTTCTGGCGGCACAACTATGACCACATTCATATTCTTGTTTTCGACCTCCGCTAGACCTTGCTCAGCTATCTCTGAAGGTTTAACATAAATACATGTTGTATAGACGGGTACATCCACCTGTCATAATCAATTTTTACACCAATAATCTTCAGAAAAATCCTAATCGCAAAGTTGCTAAACAAACTGTAAAGGCAAAAAAATAATAGGAAAACAACAAATATTTCGTATTCTAAATAAGCACAGTGCAAACTTGTAATAAAAGTTTTCACAGAAGAGAAAAAGTCCAAAGGAGCAACACAACCTGTATCCGTCCTTCCATGGGGATACGGAGTCAATTTTTGACAAATCCTACATCATTATTGATAAGAATTCTTCTTGTGGCCATAACCACCATTGGAAGCAGATTATAAGTGCTCTAGATGCATATTAGAGTAAGTAGTGATCTTCATCTACACTAGTAGCAGAAAATGGAAGTTTCTGGATTTTGGCGAGAAATGTTTCCTGATAACACGATGAACAGCAAGAAAGCCATCGATTTTCTGACCAAACACAAATGTAACTCTAAGCGTCCAAAGGAGCCATTTGCTGTCTCAGAAAAACAATAGACGAAAGCCTGCAGATGAAAAAGCACTAACCTGATAGCTACCAAAAAGGATCCGAGTGAGCGCTCTCAAGAGGTTGATCCTAGTGCATTGCACAAGCTTGGTTTCCCTGCACATCTGTAACATGTGCAGCAATCAACAGAAATCAATTTTCAGAGTCTGCAAAGATCGTAATCAGAATAAAAAGCCGTAAAGGGATACAACTAGCTAGTGCAGTATAAGGTCATACAACTGTTGATTACGCTGTATAAGGTTTTGATAACCTACGAACTTCGAGAATGGAAAAAAATTAGTGAAAAATCTGTAATCAAGAAGCATATCTCTTATAGCGTATGGATCATTTGCTCCACGACAACTACTTACAACTTTGGTTGTTGACGAAGACTTGTAGCAAGGTTGCTCTTCAACAAAAGGCCAAAATTGTTTCACCGAGGTGGGAGCGAGCTATGTTCCCTCTCTTTATCCACCAGGTGTCCTCTCTCAGTGAGAGAAAAATAAACAGTCTACATCAATGCCTTTGGAAAGCGAAGTGTACGCAGCAGGAACGCTAGAAAAATTCATATGCTCCATGCTCATTAACCTGGGTTGGCCAACAGGAGATCTAATCTCCGAGCTTCTTGAATGCTTGTTGTGGGAAAGGGGCAAAGAGGCTTATAGTGAGAACTGAGGGATCTGTCATTGAGTTCAAAGGATTTTTGTTCATTTTTTTCAAGTCTTTACAACTTTTTGTTTCATTTGATTTCATACAAATGAAAAAAAAAGATCATCTTTTCAATTTTTTTGGTTCATGGGAGGGGAAGGGAGGAACTTTAAGGGTATATTCATTCAATATAAGTTCTCATCAGAAATGCATAAAAAGAACAAAAATTCCGGTGGAAAACATAAAGTCATGAACTGAGTCGAAACTTCTTTTTTTACATTTTGAACACCATAATTGTGCAGCCAGCAGGAGCATCAGACGAGTGAGAAGAGCAAGAAATATTTAACCATGTAGTTAACTTCAACCAGTCTAGGACAAAAAAATCAAAAAGGAAAAAAGAACAACTTGTTGTTGTAAGTCAACAGAAAAGCTTGAACAAATCCCTATTACGAGGGATCTCAAGTGAACAATTACACATACATTCATTTACCAATCCATTTCATAAAACAAAACATCCTAACAATCGATAACTCAAAATATTTTGCAATGTAGTCCCAGAAGTTCTGCAAATACTGAACCCTAAGTTAGGATCACTCAACCAAAATTAATCCTACTAACTTCGTAAAGAAAAAAAAACTAAATTTTGCAACAAACAAAAAATCAAACACCGATATGAAGAACAATGAAAACAAACCAGTCAAGTTCGCGCACGAGCGACCAAATCGCAACCATCAATAACAATATCAAATGTCATAGCATGAATAGAAAACAATGCCTGAATCTCTTTCGAAATCAATATATCTTTCAACGGTTTCAAAATATGAAAATTCGAAAGTGAATTAGGATTTTCTGCTTCATCCTCTTCCTCCCCCTCAACTAATTTAGAGTCTCTTCTTCTCCTTTTCCCCCTTCTTTATCCGTCTTTTTACCGGTCTTGATTTTCTTCTCGAATCTAGGGTTTTATGCTTCGTGGTCTTGATTTTCTTCTCCGATCTAGGGTTTCATGCTTCGATTTATTCGATTGGTCAATTTTTCTCTCTCTTGGATTGGTCAATTATATTAAACCCTAGAATTAATTCGTGTAATTCAGAAAATAAAACCTGAAGGAGTTGGGAGGCTGATTGAAGAAACAGCGAGGTCGATGCCGAAAGAGGGAACAACGAGGTTGATTGATTCAACCAATTGAACTGCGGCCGAGGGAGGGATGGACGAGGGAGGAGTACAGTGGAATTGAGAGAGTGGGGGACTGGGAGGGAGGGAAAACAATAGAGGGAAGGACTAGTGAGGATTCGGGAGGGTCGAGAATTATTTTAGTGCGTACCGTGCAAGTTTCATGAATTGAGAGAAGGTTCAAATGCTCGGGTTGTCAACTGGAGCATTTGACATTAAATGCTCGGGTTGATTAATCAAGCCAAGCATTTGTGAAAATTTTTAAAATTTTCACAAATGCTCGGGTTGATTAGTCAACCGGAGTATTTGATAAGTAGCAAAAGCTGTTTTTTCTACTAGTGGAAGCATATGCAGTAGCGGCAATACACATTTCCTGTAGGACTTTTAAAATTTCAAATTCCGATCGAAGGAAGCCAGGACATTAAAACTGGAAACAGGGAGGGAGGTGGACTTACAGAATTAAGATGGAAAGGATGACTGAAACTTTGGAATTTTATTGATAATACCGGAAATTGCAATAGCACAGTTTAGTATTTCTGAATTACTCTAAAGCTGTGTTGTTTTGAGTTGTTCTTCTCGTTCTCCTTCTAATTCTTCCTTTTCTTATGAGTACAAGAGAGTCTATTTATAGACTTAGAATTGGGATACAATAATTTAAGCAGGCAAAATTATTATAACTTTGGAATCTAACTATTCTCTTTTTTACTATTGTGGAGAAGTGTAGAAATTTTTGCCGAAAGTAGCACAGCTTTGGAATCTTACTATTCGCTTTTGACAACGTTTTCTCCATAATTTGAAAGATTTTGTCTTCATATTGAAATTTGTCCGCAGGAGTATCTTTGAGCAAGTGAATACTTTGTCTTTTGCTTTGCTTTTCAGTATTGGAGCAGATGGTGGACAGCTGGAGAGTGTCCTTGGATATACCAATCTGGAAAATGCGCAATTCTTGGATACCTTAAATATTAGAAACAATGTCCCTAGTTTTGCCTAAGTGTAAAACACTTAGCGGGATCTTTTCTTTTACCTTTTGTTTTCTATTCCTTTTTTTATTTTTTTTAAAGTCAAAAGGATCTTGAGAACATGGTTCTCCGTAATGATCTGGGCTGGCGCCTTCGCAGGATGGACTTTTTGGATGTTCAGTATTATGGTTGATAAATTGGAGAAATTGGTTAAAGAGTTCGGTCTTATCAAGTTGGGCCTTTTTTTTGGAGCTTGACTTGGACTTCGTGGAGGATGATGGAGAATGATCTAGTGTTTGTAGAGGAGTAGAGGGAGTGACTAGAGGAACAATTTGAAGGTGTTGGGTCTGCTGATATTGCTGAAAGCCCTGCTTAATCCAGTCATTGTATTCTTTAAGAGTAGATGAACCAGTTTGGAAAAATTTAGACACACAATCTGGTAACGTTGGATATATCTTGAAATTCTTCCACCATTTAACTCTGAATTCTCGAATAAGGTAAGAAGGCCTGGAAGATAAACTCCTGATAAGGGAGTAGTTCCAACCAATTATCCATGATATTCGAAAGGTTTGGCAGAAGTAAAGGACATTGGAAAATTCCAATTTTTCTTTAATGTTGGTTTTTGAACAATATATTTGGAAGGAATCTTAAAGTTCTTTAGGGAAAATTTCTGGAGTGGCTCCATAGCGTTCCCACCATTCAAGGAACCAAATTGGAAATGTTCTATTCTTCTGGAGACAATCAGGATGGGGACTAAAGAACCAAGAGTGATCATAGCTTTGATGAGAACAACACAGTACCATGCCTGGATATAATCATAGTAATTGTATGTTCTTGGGAGTGTGGAATCTTGGATGTTGGAAGAAAATGGTCGTGATTTTGTTGGTGGTGTATTCCAGTATGCATTGGTAAAGACCTGGAATATTAAACATTTTGAATAATTTGTGGAAGCAGAAATATTATCTTGGAAGTGACAGGAATTGGTATCACGGAGAATATTTCGATAGAATTAGATTGGTTTGATAATTTCAAAAGGAAACCAGTTGAAATTCTTTGGAATTATTTTGTGAATGTAGTCAGAATTTTTTTTATTAAAATCATCATGAGAAGGAAATTTATTTGAAGTAAAAGTAGTTAGGAAAAAGCTTTCATAGACTGGTTTTTTGATATAGGAAATATCAGAATTAACTTGGGTGGTAATTTGATCTTTGTGGGTGGTCGTTTGAGAGACTGCTGTTTGAGCATAAGAAATTGGAGGGAAATCTGATAAATTTGAAAAATGGTTGGTGGATACAGGAATTCCACCAGTGGGATGGGTTACAATCCCCTTTTGTTGTCGACCCTTGGAATTGGAGGGAGAAGCCTTAGAACTTCTCATGCTGTTCTTCCCTGCAAAAATTCTCGAATTAGAAAATCTATGTTTAAAATGTTGATCTGATTTCCCACAAATTTCATATGCTCAAACAATATCTCAAATAGCCACCCAAAGAACTCAAAACACCCCTCCAATTACCTCTGAAATTTGCTACGTCCAAAAACTTGCTTATGAAAGCTTGTTCTTAACATCCTTTACTTCCAATAAATTTCCTTCCCATGAGGAATTTAATCAAAAGATATCTGTTTACATCCAAAAAATAATTCCAAAACATTTCAATTAGTTTCCATTTGAAATCACCAAGCCAATCCAATATTATCGAAACATTCTTCGCGACACAAATTCCTGTCACTTCAAAGATAGTATTACTACCTCCACAAATTACTACAAATGCTTAATATTCCATGTTTTCACTAAGACCATTTTCTTCCAACCTCCAAGATGCGAAACTTCCACAAACATACAACTACTATGATTATATCAAAGCATGGTATTGTACTTTTCTCAATCAAAGCTATAACCACTCGTGGTTCTTTAGCTTCCATCCTGACTGTCTCCAAAATAATAAGACATTTCTAATTTGGTTTCTTGAATGGTGGGAACGTTATGGAGCAACTCCATAAATCTTTCCAGAAGAGCTCCAAGATCCATTCCAGTTATACTGTTCCATAACCAAAGTCCAAGAAGGATTTGAGTTCTCCATCGTTATTTATTTTTGCCAAATATTTCGAATTTCCTGGATCATGTGCTGGAATTATTCTCTTTCTCGGAGTTTAAATTCCATACCCTTTTCCCTAATTCGAGAATTTCGGGTAAAGTGGTGGAAAATTTTCAGAATATATCCAAAATTGAAGGATTGTGTATCCAGATACCTCCAGAATGGTCCATCTATAACACTCCGTCCTTTTCGAAACACAATTTAGTGAAAATAGAATATTTTATTAAAGAAATGGCGATAGCGGAAATACCGCCTGATGGAAATGTCACTCTAATCAATGCTTAAAATTAAACTAAATAAAAATAAAACCCAAATTAAATATCCCAAATTATTCATAAAGAGGCCGAACAACCTCAAAATCCCAAAATAGAAAACCTAGAGGAATTAAAGATTATATTACTTCAAAATCCTAAACAAAATCTCTCCCACTGCCCAAAACGAAAATACAATGACTCTCCAAGAATACAATGACTGGACCAAACAAATTTTCAACAATATAAAAAAACCAACACCTTAAAATTGCTTCTCCAACCACTCCTCAAACATTTGTACAATCTCCATCCGCATCAACAAAAACTAAGTCAAACTCCAAAAAGAAGGCTCACATTGACAAGTCTGAACTTTTCAATCAATTTATCCAATTCATTAGTCAGAACACAGAAAATCCCAAAAGCCCATCCTCCAAAAGCTCTAGTCCATCCTCCAAGGGCTCCAGCCCGGACTTATATGGCGAGCCATTTTCACAAGATCCTTTTGACTTCTAAAAACGTCAAAAGGAAAAAAAAGAAAGAAAAGAAAAGAAGCTCAGTGGAATTATCAACGCAAAAGATAGGGCAACAGAAATCAAAAGATCCCGCTAAGTGTTTTTACACTTAGGCAAATTTTGGGGTCACTATTTCCAATCTGCAAGTATCCAAGGTTTGGTTTCCAGAAGCAACTAAATTTGACACCAGCTGTCCAACTTTCTGCTCGAGTGAAGAAGAGCGCTAACAAGGCAACAACTTAAGCAACAATGACTTCACGCTCAAATTTCAAATTCAAGAAGAAAAATTAAAAGGGGAATAGTGCGCAATAGTAAAAGGTGAATAGTATAGTGAATAGTACTTTTCCACTTTCGGTAAAAGTTTGCGCACCTGTCCAAAATTGTCAAAAGTTGCGGCAGAAGTTCATCCACCTGTCCAAGATTGTCAAAAATAAAATAGTTAGATTCCAAAATCTAATAATTATGTATGTTCCATTATTGTACTCAAATAATTGTACCCCCATCCTGAGTCTATAAATAGACTCCATTGTATCCATTTGTACTCGGAATGTATCAAAGTATCAAAATTTCAAATAGAGAAAATTAAGAGAGAGACTTCAAGCGCTCTTGTAATCTCCCTTTTCCATCATGCATAGAAGTTCAAAAGTTTCAAATCGAAGTTCAAAAGTTTCAAATCATCCTTTTCAATACTAATTGTAAGTTCATTTCCCTTCCAATTTTATCGTCTTTTAAGTAAACCGTATGCTTGCCTTTCCTGGGCTCCCTTTTCCCACAAATTTCTTATGCTTAAACAATATCTCAAACAGCCACCCAAAAAACCTAAAACACCCCTCCAATTACCTCTAACATTTCCTACGTCCAAAAACTTGCTTATGAAAGCTTGTTCTTAACATCCATTACTTCCAATAAATTTCCTTCCCCTGAGGAATTTAATCAAAAAATATCTGACTACATCCAAAAAATAATTCCAAAACATTTAAATTGGTTTCCATTTGAAATCACCAAACCAATCCAATATTATCGAAACATTCTTCGCGACACAAATTCCTATCACTTTAAAGATAGTATTAATACCTCCATAAATTATTACAAATGTTGAATATTACATGTTTTCACTAATACAGACTGGAATGCACCTCCAACGAATCCAAGACCATTTTCTTCCAACCTCCAATATACGAAACTTCCACATACATACAACTACTATGATTATATCCAAGCATGGTATTGTACTTTTCTCATCCAAAGCTATGACCACTGGTGGTTCTTTAGCTTCCATCCTGGCTGTCTCCAAAAGAATAAGACATTTCCAATTTGGTTACTTGAATGGTGGGAACATTATGGAGCAACTCCAGAAATCTTCCCATAAGATCTCCAAGATCCATTCCAGCTATACTGTTCCAAAACCAAATTCGAAGAACGATTTGAGTTCTCCAGCGTTATTTATTTCTGCCAAATATTCCGAATTTCCTAGATCATATGCTGGAATTATTCTCTTTCTCGGAGTTTAAATTCCATACCCTTTTCCCTAGTTCGTGAATTTCGATTAAATTGGTAAAAAAACATCAAAATATATCCAAAATTGTAGGATTGTGTATCCAAATACCTCTAGAATGGTCCATATGCTCTCCAAGAATACTATGACTGGACCAAACAAAGTTTTCAACAATATAAAAAAACCAACACCTTAAAATTGCTTCTCCAACCACTCCTCAAACATTTGTACAATCTCCATCTTCTTCCACAAAAACCAAGTCAAACCCCAAAAAGAAGGCTCACATTGACAAGTCTCAACTCTTCAATCAATTTTTCTAATTCATTAATCAAAACACAAAAAATCCCAAAAGCCCATCCTCCAAAAGCTCCAGTCCATCCTCTCAGGGCTCCAGCCCAGACTTATATGGCGGCCCATTTTCACAAGATCCTCTTGACATCTAAAAACGTCAAAAGTTAAAAAATAAAAAAACGAAAGAATAGAAACGAAGCCCGGTGGAATTATCCACGCAAAAAATAGGGCAAAAGAAATAAAAAGATCCCGCTATGTGTTTTTACACTTAGGCAAAATTTGGGGACACTATTTCCAATATGCAGGTATCCAAGGTTTGGTTTCCAGAGGCAACCAAATATGTCACCGGCTATCCAACTTTCTCCTCTAGTGAAGAATAGCACTAACAAGGCAACAACTTAAGCAACAATGACTTGACGTTCAAATTTCCAATTCAAGAAGAAAAATCAAAAGGTGAAAAGTGCGCAATAGTAAAAGGTAAATAGTATGGTGAATAGTACTTTTACACATTCGGTAGAAGTTTGCGCACCTGTCTAAAATTGTCAAAAGTGGCGGCAGAAGTTCATCCACATGTCCAAGATTGTCAAAAAGAAAATAGTTAGATTCCAAAATATAATTATTATGTCTCTTCCATTATTGTACTCAAATAATTGTACCCCATCCTGAGTCTATAAATAGACAATATTGTATCCATTTGTACTCAGAATGTATAAAAGTATCAATATTTCAAATAGAGAGATTTAAGAGATAAACTTCAAGCGCTCTTGTAATCCCTTTTCCATCATCAATAGAAATCCAAAGTTTTCAAATAGAAGTTCAAACGTTTCTAATCATCCTTTTCAATACTAATTGTAAGTTCATTTCCCTTCTAATTTTATCGTCTTTTATGTAATTTGTATGCTTGCCTGTCCTGGGCCCCCTTTCTTGGTATCAGAGCCATTGATTTAATTGCTCTTACTTTCTATTCTGCATCCAATACTGTTAAACCGCTGTAATAGTGGTTATACTTACGTTGGTAAAGAGTTTGGTCGGTCCTGTGAAGCCGCTTGGTCAGCCGTGTGTAGGTGGCCCCGGTTGGATGGTCCTTCTGTTACAGTAAGTTATAACTGTTATCATAGTGTTTTATCAGTAGAAAGATGTTGAAGAAAAAACTCGGAAAAGTTTTTTCAAAGGTTTCTAATTCCAATAGGCACCTAGTTCAAAAGAAACAGATTACCCAAAAAGATGATCCATTTGATTGGAAAATGCCAACTATATTCAAAAATGCTATTTATGATAAAGTGTCCAATTGGGAATTTGTATATGTTAGAGGAATTCATATAGAAGAATTCACTACTAGTGTCTCTGAAAGACATATGTCTATCTAATTATTAGATAAAGAGTCTGTCCAAACACATCTAAATGAAGGATTTAGATATATCCATTTTGGTTGTGTCCAGATAGCAATCAAGCCTATGGTCCGATTAGGTCTTGATTGTCCAATTATGCTTGATCTCTTAAATCTTTTAGAGATTATTTATTAGCTTTGGCAAATACTAATATTTGTCAGGATCCAATATATTTTAATTGTTTTCCAAATTTGAGTAAAGTCCTTGATGATCCTTATATTCTTCTGTCTTTAACTCTTGATATCAATCTTTCAAAAGATATCCAATTTGATGGTGCTAGAAATTTTTCAGTTATTTATCGCATTTATTATAAATTGTTAAATACCCAATTAAATCCAAGATGTAAAATACGTTTTGCTCCTTGTCAAACTTTGCTTTTCAAAGTAGAACATGGTAAGGCTACTACTCATGTTCCTCAAACTCTAGCTTTGGATGAAGTGACCATTCCAGATGAATGGCAACTTCAAACACCTCCAATTCTAAGATCTTTAACAGAAAAAAGAGTTGAACAAATTATTGAAGAACCAGATGGTAGAGTTCTGATTCGATTTCATTCGAACAAATAATTCCCATCTTTTTCTTCCAACTCTGATTATCAAACTGCAAGATCCTCTTGCTCCTTTGAACGATCCAACACTTTTCAAAATGTTGAATATATACCATCTTCTTCTCAAAATTATAAAATCTTTGAAAAATCTCCCATACCAGAATTAGTCGATGATGACTTTCCATCACCAACTAAGTCTAATATGAGACCTCCAAAATACTCTAGTTTGAATGTTCTCACTAGAGGTGGATTCCAAATTGATAATGAAATGCTTCAAAAAGATTTTAATGATCCTAAGCATTTTGAACAAAGAATATGTTTTTTCTCCAATTTTAATAAATCAGCTCAAGATTTTGGTCGTGAGCAATATTATGCTCTCATGAACAAATTGTCTGCAAATATTCCATTTTTTACATGGTTTCCGATATACTTAAGTAATTTAAAAATTCCTTAACCATTTTCTGATTTATGTGTTAAATCTAATTTAGCTCAAAAATGGACTCTTCAAAACGGTAAATTAGTTTCCTCCATTCATCCTCCATTAACAGGTTTGCAAGTTACCACGGATGAAGGTACTTTTGAAGCTGCTCCATATAAGGTAGAAAGAGATGCTGATGATAAATCAGATCTTATTTTAAAAGATATCAAAAAGGTTTATCAACAAAACAACTTTTCAAATACAATTTTACATACAATTTCCAAACAAGTTGATGTAATATCAACTCAAATTGATTTCTTGTCTTCAAAACATAATCAAACATCAGAATCTCAGTCTTCTAAAGAAGTAGATGATTTGTCAAAGAAGATAAATGGAGTTTCTCTCCAGGAGCAAAGTTCAAATTTTCCAAATGAAGTTACAAAACCTCTGATTAATGTTCCAATTGTCTTTCCAATTTCAAAAGGTATTGGTAATAGTAATATTTTAAAAAGAATTTCTAAAAGGTTGGATAAAAACAGCACGTGTATAGAAAAGGATAAAAAGGCAAATGCAATTGCCCAACCTTCTCTTCAGGTGATGAATCTCCAACTCAAGTTAATAGAATTCGTTTCAAAAACAGGAACAATAATCCAATGAGAAATTATTATTCCAGACCTACTCCTCCTGATCTTCAATTTGAAGAAAGAGGAACCTATGGTCCTTAAAAGGCTTATCTGGTGACCAACTATATTATTGGAATATAGATGGTAGATCAGAATTCGAAATTTCCAAAGTTTTACAAGAAATGTGTATTGCAGCTAGTGCATACGCTTCAAATGATTTTACAAATGATCACATTGCTTCCAATATTGTGAGTAGTTTTTCCAGCCAATTAAAAAGTTGGTGGGATAATACTTTCAAACCAGAGGAAAGAACACACATTTGTTCTCACACCAAACCAGATGGGACAAAAGACGGATTTGCTCTTTTGCTCCAAACAATATCTCTCCATTTTACTGGTGGAACAAATGAATGTTCGAAATCCACATCTTTAGTTTTAACAAACCTTCGTTGTCCAACTTTGAATGATTATCGCTGGTATAGGGATACATTCTTGTCCAATGTTCTGACCAGAAATGATAGTCAAGAACCATTTTGTATAGAAAAGTTTATTTCTGGACTTCCAAATTTATTTGCTCAAAGAATTTTCCAAAAACACAAAGAGGCTACAAACAAAGAAACAATTTCATAAACACAGATGGACAATTGTTTTGCTTTCATAAAAAAGGAAGGACTATTTTTCTGCAATGAGCTAAAGATTCAGTCTAAGTATGGAAATGAAAAAGCCCAGCAAAGAAGAGAACTTGGATCTTTCTGTGAAGCCTTTAGCTTTGACAAAATCCAAGCCTCTTCCACTATTCGAAAACATAAATATAAACAAGTTCAAAAATTTCGTCAAAAGAAATTACCTTCTTCTGAAAAGTTTTATCAAAAGAAGAAGAAGACAAAAAAACTTTCAAAAAAGGATTTTCAAAAGATTATTTGTTATTAATGTGACAAGCTTGGTCACAAAGCAAATAATTGTAGTTTTAAAAATAAGATTAATGATATTTTCCAAGATGATCCAGATTTAAAAGACAACCTCTTAAATATTTTCCAATTGAATCGTAGTGAGCCAGAAGGATATGAGCATTCTGATTCCGATAATATTATTTATCAACTAGATTATGATTAGGTTTCTGATGAATTTAATTCTGATCACTCTTTCCAATTGTGTTCAAAAGAACTTTGTGTTATTTCCAGAAAAGAGAAAGAAAAAGAATTACTTCACGAAATTATTGATCAAATTAAAGATAGTGCCCTAAGAAAGCAATATCTTGAAAGATTATGAGAAATTGTATTAAAATCTTTTCCAATTGAGGAAAAGGAAAAACAAGTTTCGTTTCGTCTTCAAAAAATTCTTGATGATTCTCCATATAACAAAACTTTTGTTACTCCAATAAACACCCAAGATCTCCAATCTAAGGTTAATCAAATTAAATCTCAAATTCGAGAGCTTGAGAGAAATGTTTTAAATCTTTAAACAAACGATTTGCAACTTGATGCTAAAATTACACTTCTTCAAAACACTAATTTTGAAATCGGAGAACCATCAGAACCTCCTATTCAAACAGATTCCATTCATATTTCTGAAATTCCAATTGACAATGCAAAATTTCTTCAAATTATTCAAAGGATTAATTACCAGATTTGGTATTGTCCAATTACTTTAATCATAGATAATGATTTCCAAATTAACATACATCATTGCATTATTTGATAGTGGTGCAGATCTCAATTGTATTAAGAAAGGATTAATCCCTTCTAAATACTATGAGAAAACTACTGAACATTTATCCAGTGCTAATGGTCAAAAACATCAAATCAAATATAAACTTTCCAAAGCTTACATTTGCAATAACGGCAACTGTTTCAAAACTCCATTTACTCTTGTTAAGGATATTAGTAATAATATTATCCTTGGCACTCCATTACTCAAATTTATCCTTTTTTAGTTAATGAAATTGGTATTCATACTTCCATTCTTAATATAAATATTTCTTTTAAATTTAGTACTCCATTACGAAGAAAATATGTCCAGCTTCCTCAAAGTAATTCTATTTACAAACAGCTCAATTTAATTTCTTCCAAAAAGAAACAAAATTTCTTTTTAAAAGAATAAATTTCTTTCCAAAGGATTGAGCAGCAACAGCAAGATCCTATTATTCAGCAAAGGATAAAGGATTTTCAAGAAAAGCTCTAAAATGAAGTTTGCACTGATATTGCAAATGCTTTTTGGGAAAGAAAGAAACATATAGTTTCTCTTCCCTATGAAAAAGATTTTTCTGAAAAACATATTCCAACTAAACCCATACGAATTCAAATGAAAGCCGAATTGATTGAAATCTGTAAAAAGGAAATTCAAATGCTTCTTGACAAAAGGTTGATTAGAAGCTCTAAATCACCAAGGTCTTGCGCCGCCTTCTATGTCATGAATCAGGCAAAAAAAGAAAGAGGTGTTCAAAGACTGGTTATTAATTACAGGCATCTTAACAAGGTTCTCCAACGGATTCGATATCCAATTCCGAATAAAAAGGGTCTTCTAAATAGACATTATAATGCAATAATATTTTCCAAATTTGAGATGAAAAGTGGATTTTGGTAAATTCAAATTGCTGAAAATGATCGTTACAATACAGATTTTACAGTTCCATTTGGTCACTATAAATGGAATGTAATGCCATTTGGTTTAAAAACGCTCCATCTGAATTTCAAAATATAATGAATGACATTTTCAACCCTTACAGTACATTTATGATAGTGTATATTGACGATGTCCTTGTGTTTTCAAATACCATTGACCAGCATTTTAAACATTTATAAACATTTCTTCAAATTATTAAAAGAAACGGATTGGTAGATTCTGCCCCAAAAATCAAACTTTTCCAAACAAAG
The DNA here is from genome assembly GCA_947648045.1 of Beta corolliflora. Classification (NCBI taxonomy): domain Eukaryota; kingdom Viridiplantae; phylum Streptophyta; class Magnoliopsida; order Caryophyllales; family Amaranthaceae; genus Beta; species Beta corolliflora. Next base: position 235,288 of record CANSZD010000236.1, read on the forward strand.
ATTAGATTTCTTGGTCATGACATTTATCAAGGAACTATAAAACCAATTGCTCGAACAATTGAGTTTCCTGATAGATTTCCTGATGAAATCAAAGAAAAAACCCAATTGCAACTTTTTCTTGGTTGCCTTAATTACATATCTGATTTCTTTCCAAATTTACGTCAGTATTATGCTCCTTTATATAAACGTCTTCAAAAGGATCCATGTGCATGGTCTGAGGAGCATACTAAGATAGTTCGTATGCTTAAGTCTAAAGTTAAAACGCTCCCATGTCTAGGTCTCCCAAATCCAAACGCATTTATGATTGTAGAAATAGATGCATCAGACATTGGATATGGAGGTATTCTCAAACAAAGACTTGAGTAAAAAACAGCACAATTAGTTCGTTTCTATTCTGGTCTATGGCTAGGATCTCAAAAAAATTACTCCACCATTGGAAAAGAAATTATGTCTATAGTCCTCTGCATTTCCAAATTACAAGATGATCTTTATTACAAAAAAGTCCTTTTACGAGTAGATTGTAAATCTGCTAAAAAAATTCTACAAAAGGATGTTCAAAATATTATTTCAAAACAAAATTTTGCTCGTTGGCAGGCAATTTTATCTGCTTTTGGTTTTGATATTGAATTTATACGAGGACAAGATAATTCTCTTCCTGATTTCTTAACTCGTGAATTCTTGTAGGGACACACAGAATGAGACACTCTAAAACCTCCCTTTTTAAGGGACAACTCCCAAAATACCATCTTCAAAAATCTCCCCATTTACTCCACTGACTATCCCCTACCTCTAAAAACATATCCCAAAATATCATAGCAACTTGCCATTCCCAATCCACAATTCATCAAACAATTTACAAAACCTTTTCTCTCGAACTTCGAAATCACATTTCTCAGCTTCCAATGCACCTACAACAGATCATTATCAATAAAGTCAAATTGGCAAATTTAAATCAATGGTTTACCGAGTTCATGACGAAACATGCTATTTGTTGCCATCATCTCTGGCGAATTTTGGGCCAATCTGGAATATTTAACAATGACTTCTTCCTCTTTGCCAATGATCTCAAAAAGGATAATCCATATTTCCTCACATGGAGATATGGCTTAGTGCGAAAACTTTATGACATCTTAAACCCTCAAACTAAGCTTTTCCAAGAATTTTCAAAATTCCAACAATATATTATTTCTGCTTTATACTCCATTCGATGGCTCGAATGGATCTATGATGAGATCATTTGTGCTAATATCGAAATGGACAATGGAAAAATTAAACCCGCTAATTACTTAATCCTCATCAACATTCCAAGATATGCTACTCAAACTAATAATTCCATTCTTTACAATCCTAATTAAGCTAGTGCTCAAGGTTTTTTCTACATCACTCAAAATATCACAAATATGATCAAACAGGTCCAAGAAAACCCCATTACCATCATTCATTACGGCAACACCACCGTTACCTTTCCTACATACCTCCACCATCATATTCTTATGGGAATCCATCATTCAGAATCTTTGCCTCAATATCTTTCCAACATATACAATGGAAAATACTTATTCGACTACGGCAAAGCTTATTTCTCCCAATTATTACAATCCAGTGGGACATTCAATTAAAAAAAAACCAGTGGAAATATCCCCGCAAAAAATAGGGCAAAAGAAATCAAAAGATCCCGCTAATTACTTAGGCAATATTTAGGGACATTATTTCCAATCTGCAGGTATCCAAGGATTGGTTTCCAGAAGCAACCAAATTTGACACCAGCTGTCCAACTTTCTGCTCCAGTGAAGAAGAGCACTAACAAGACAACAACTTAAGCAACAATGACTTCATGCTCAAATTTCCAATTCAAGAAGAAAAATCAAAAGGTGAATAGTGCGCAATAGTAAAAGGTGAATAGCATGGTGAATAGTATTTTTCCACTTTCGGCAAAAGTTTGCGCACCAGTCCAAAATTGTCAAAAGTTGCAGCAGAAGTTCATCCACATGTCCAAGATTGTCAAAAAGAAAATAGTTAGATTCCAAAATCTAATAATTATGTCTGTTCCATTATTGGACTCAAATAATTGTACCCCCATCCTGAGTCTATAAATAGACTTCATTGTATCCATTTGTACTTAGAATGTATCAAAGTATCAAAATTTCAAATCGAGAGATTTAAGAGAGAAACTTCAAGCGCTCTTGTAATCTCCCTTTTCCATCATCAATAAAAGTTCAAAAGTTTCAAATCATCTTTTTCAATACTAATTGTAAGTTCATTTCCCTTCCAATTTTATCGTCTTTTAAGTAATCTGTATGCTTGCCTGTCCTCGACTCCCTTTCAAGGTATCAGAGCCATTGATTTAATTGGTCTTAGTTTCTATTCCGCATCCAATACTGTTAAACTGCTGTAATAGTGGTTATACTTGCATTGGTAAAGGGTTTGGTCAGTCCTGTAATGCAGCTTGGTCAGCCGTGTGTAGGTGGTCCCGGTTGGATGGTCCCTCTGTTCCAGTAATTTATAACTGTTATCATAGTGTTTTATCAGTAGACACATGTTGAAGAAAAAACTCGAAAATGTTTTTTCAAAGGTTTCTAATTCCAATAGGCACCCAGTTCAAAAGAAGCAGATTACCCAAAAAGAAGATCCATTTGATTGTGAAATGCCAATTATTTCCAAAAATGCTATTTATGATAAAGTCTCCAATTGGGAATTTCTATATGGTAGAAGAATTCATATAGAAGAATTCACTACTAGTGTCTCTGAAAGACACATGTCTATCCAATTATTAGATAAAGAGTCTATCCAAACACATCTAAATGAAGGATTTAGTTACATCCATTTTGGTTGTGTCCAGATAGCCATCAAGCCTATGGTCTGATTAGGTCTTGATTGTCCAATTATGCTTGCTTTAAGAGATAAATCTCTTAAATCTTTTGAAGATTCTTTATTAGCTTTGGCAAATACTAATATTTGTCAGGGTCCAATATATTTTAATTATTTTCCAAATTTGAGGAAGACCTTGATGATCCTTATATTCCTCAGTCTTTAACTCTTGATATCAATCTTTCCAAAGATATCCAATTTGATGGTGTGAGAAATTTTTCAGTTATTTATCGCATTTATTTTAAATTGTTAAATACCCAATTAAATCCAAGATACAAAATATGTTTTGCTCCTGGTTAAACTTTGCTTTTCAAAGTAGAACAAGGTAAGGCTACTACTCATGTTTCTCAAACTCTAGCTTGGGATAAAGTGACAATTCCAGATGAATGGCAATTTCAAAAAAGAGTTGAACAAATTATTGAAGAACCAGATGGTAGAGTTCTGATTCGATTTCATTCGAACAGAGAATTCCCATCTTTTTCTTCCAACTCTGATTTTCAAACTGAAAGATCCTCTTGCTCCTTTGAACGATCCAACACTTTTCAAAATGTTGAAGATATACCATCTTCTTCTCAAAATTATAAAATCTTGGAAAAATCTCCCTTTCCTGGTATTAGAGCCATTGATTTAATTGCTCTTAGTTTCTATTCTGCATCCAATATGGTTAAAACCACTGTAATAGTGGTTATACTTGCATTGGTAAAGGGTTTGGTCAGTTCTGTAAAGCCGCTTGGCCAGCCGTGTGTAGGTGGTCCGTTTTGGATGGTCCATGTGTTCCAGTAAATTATAATTGTTATCATAGTGTTCTATCAATAAAAAGATGTTGAATAAAAAACTCGAAAGAGTTTTTTCAAAGGTTTCTTATTCCAATAGGCACCCAGTTCAAAAAGAAACACATTACCCAAAAAGATGATCCATTTGATTGGGAAAAGCCAACTATTTCCAAAAATGCTATTTATGATAAAGTCTCCAATTGGGAATTTCTATATCGTAGAGAAATTCATATAGAAGAATTCACTACAAGTGTCTCTGAAAGACACATGTCTTTCCAATTATTAGATAAAGAGTTTGTCCAAACACATCAAAATGAAGGATTTAGATATACCCATTTTGGTTGTGGCCAGATAGCCATCAAGCCAATGGTCCGATTAGGTCTTTATTGTCCAATTATGCTTGTTTAAAGAGATAAATCTCTTAAATCTTTTAAAGATTCTTTATTAGCTTTGGCAATTACTAATATTTGTCAGGGTATAATATATTTTAACTGTTTTCCAAATTTGAGTAAAGACCTTGATGATCCTTATATTCTTCTGTCTATAACTCTTGATATCAATCTTTCCAAAGATATCCAATTTGATGGTGCGAGAAATTTTTCAGTTATTTATCGCATTTATTATAAATTGTTAAATGCCCAATTAAATCCAAGATGTAAAATGCGTTTTGCTCCTGGTCAAACTTTGCTTTTCAAAGTAGAACATGGTAAGGCTACTACTCATGTTCCTCAAACTCTAGCTTTGGATGAAGTGACCATTCCAGATGAATGGCAACTTCAAACACCTCCAATTCCAAGATCTCTAACAGAAAAAAGAGTTGAACAAATTATTGAAGAACCAGATGGTAGAGTTCTGATTCGATTTCATTCGAACAAAGAATTCCCATCTTTTTTTTCCAACTCTGATTTTCAAACTGCAAGATCCTCTTGCTCCTTTGAACTATCCAACACTTTCCAAAATGTTGAATATATACCATCTTCTTCTTAAAATTATAACATCTTTGAAAAATCTCCCATACCAGAAATAGTCGATGATGACATTCCATCACCAACTAAGTCTGATATGAGACCTCAAAAATACTCTAGTTTGAATGTTCTCACAAGAGGTGGATTCCAAATTGATAATGAAATGCTTCAAAAAGATTTTAATGATCCTAAGCATTTTGAACAAAGAATATGGTTTTTCTCCAATTTTAATAAATCTGCTCAAGATTTTGTTTGTGAGCAATATTATGCTCTCATGAACAAATTGTCTGTAAATATTCCATTTTTTACTTGGTTTCCGATATACTTAAGTAATTTAAAAATTCTTTAACAATTTCTGATTTATGTGCTAAATCCAATTTAGCTCAAAAATGGACTCTTCAAAACGGTAAATTAGTTTCCTCCGTTCATCCTCCATTAATAGGTTTGCAAGTTACCACGAATGAAGGTACTTGTGAAGCTACTCCCTATAAAGTGGAAAGAGATGATGATGATAAATCAGATCTTTTTTTAAAAGATATCAAAAAGGTTTATCAACAAAACAACTTTTCAAATACAATTTTACATACAATTTCCAAACAAATTGATGTAATATCAACTCAAATTGATTAATTCCTTGTCTTCAAAAGATAATCAAACATCATAATCTCAGTCTTCCAAAGAAGTAGATGATTTGTCAAAGAAGATAAATGGAATTTCTCTCCAGCAGCAAAGTTTAAATTTTCCAAATGAAATTACAAAACCTCTTATTAATGCTCCAACTGTATTTCCAATTTCAAAAGGTATTGGTAATTGTAATATTTTAAAAAGAATTTCTGAAAGGTTGGATAAAAACATCACGTGTATAGAAAAGGATAAAGAGGCAAATGCAATTGCCAAACCTTCTCTTCAGGTGATGAATCTCCAACTCAAGTTAATAGAATTCGTTTCAAAAACTGGAACAATAATCCAATGAGAAATTATTATTCCAGACCTACTCCTCCTGATCTTCAATTTGAAGAAAGAGAAACCTATGGTCCTCAAAAAGGCTTATCTGGTGACCAACTATATTATTGGAATATAGATGGTAGATCAGAATTCGAAATTTCTAAAGTTTTACAAGAAATGTGTATTGCAGCTAGTGCATACGCTTCAAATGATTTTACAAATGATCACATTGCTTCCAATATTGTGAGTAGTTTTTCCGGTCAATTAAAACGTTGGTGGGATAATACTTTCACACTAGAGGAAAGAACACACATTTGTTCTCACACCAAACCAGATAGGACAAAAGACGGATTTCCTCTTATGCTCCAAACAATATCTCTTCATTTTACTGGTGCGTGGAACAAATGAATGTTCGAAATCCATATCTTTAGTTTAAACAAACCTTCATTGTCCAACTTTGAATGATTATCGCTGGTATAGGGATACATTCTTGTCCAATGTTTTTACCAGAAATGATAGTCAACAACCATTTTGGAAAGAAAAGTTTGTTTCTGGACTTTCAAATTTATTTAGTCAAAGAATTTTCCAAAAACTCAAAGATGCTACAAACAAAGAAACAATTCTGTATGATCAATTGACATATGGACAATTGTTTGCCTTCATAAAAAAAGTAGAGCTATCTCTCTCCAATGAACTAAAGATCCAGTCTAAATAAGGAAATGAAAAAGCCCAGCTAAGAAGAGAACTTGGATCTTTCTGTGAAGCATTTGGCTTTGAGAAAATCCAAGCCCCTTCCACTATTCGAAAACAAAAATATAAACAAGTTCAAAAATTGAGATCAGTGGTCAGTGGTCTTCTCATAGTATTTAGACGGAATTAGTCCTTCCTTAATACAATTGAGATCAGCACCACTATCAAACAATGCAATGCTATTAATTTGAAAATCATTATCTATAATCAAATTAATTAGACAATACCATTTCTGGTAATTAATTCTTTGAATAATTTGAAGAAAATTTTCATCATTAATTGGATTTTCAGAAATCTGAATAGAATTTGTTTGAATAGGAGGTTCTGATGGTTCTCCGATTTCAAATTTTTTTGAAGAAGTGTAATTTTGCATCAAGTTCCAAATCTTTCGTTTGAAGATTTAAAACATTTTTCTCAAGTTCTTTAACCTGAGATTTAATTTGATTAACCTCGAATTGAAGATCTTGGGTGTTTATTGGAGTAACAAAAGTTTTATTATATGGAGATTTATCAAGATTTTTTTGAAGACGAAAAGAAACATGTTTTTCTTTTTCCTCAATTGGAGAAGATTTTAAAACAATTTCTCTTAATCTTTCAAGAAACTGCTTTCATATGGCACTATCTTGAATTTGATCAATAATTTCGAGAAGTAATTATTTTTCCTTCTCTTTTTTTGAAATAACACAAAGTTCTTTTGAACATAATTGGAAAGAGTGATCAGAATTGAATTCATCAAAATCCTGATCATAGTCTAGTTGATAAATAATATTATCAGAATAAGAATGCTCAGATCCTTCTGACTCACTCTGATTCAACTGTAAAATATTTAAGAGTTTGTCTCTTAAATCTGGATCATCTTGCAAAATCTCATTAATTTTATTTTCAAAATTACAATTATTTGCTTTATGACAAGGCTTGCCACATTTATAACAAATAATTTTTTTGGAAATCCTTTTTAGAAAATTCTTTTGGAAATGTATTTTTCTTCTTTTGATAAAACTTTTCAGAAGAAGGCAATTTCTTTTGACGAAATTTTTGAACCTGTTTATACTTCTGTTTTCGAATAGTGGAAGGACCTTGGATTTTTTGAAAGCCAAAGGCTTCACAGAAAGATCCAAGTTCTTTTCTTTGCTGAGCTTTTTCATTTTCATATTTAGATTGGATCTTTAGCTCATTGCAAAGGGATAATCCTTCCTTTCTTATAAAAGCAAACAATTGTCCATATGTCAATTGATCATACGGAATTATTTATTTGTTTGTAGCCTCAATGAGTTTTTGGAAAATTCTTTTAGTAAATAAATTTGGAAGTCTGGAAATAAATTTTCCTTTCCATAATGGTTGTTGGCTATCAGGTCAGGTAAGAACATTGGATAAGAATGTATCCCTATACCAGCAATAGTCACTCAAAGTTGGACAACGAAGATTTGTTAAAATGATAGATGAAGATTTTGAACATTCATTTGTTCCACCAATAAAATGGAGAGAAATAGTTTGGAGCAAAAGCAAATTCGTCTTTCGTTCCATCTGGTTTGGTGTGAGAACAAATGTGTGCTATTTCTTCTGGAGTGAAAGTGTTATCCTACCAACTTTTTAATTGGCCGGAAAAACTACTTACAATATTGAAAGCAATTTTATCATTTGAAAAATCATTTGAAGCGTATGCAGTAGCTGCAATACACATTTCTTGCAAAGCATTGGAAATTTCAAATTCTGATCTACCATCTATATTCCAATCATATAGTTGGTCACCAGAATAAGCTTTTTGAGGACCATAGGTTCCTCTTTCTTCAAATTGAAGATCAGGAGGAGTAGGTCTTGAATAATAATTTCTCATTGGATAATTGTTCCAGTATTTAAAACGAATTCTATTAACTTGAGATGGAGACTCATCACCTGAAGAAAAAGGCTTGAGCAGTTTCATTTGCCTTTTTATTCTATTCTATACATGTGATGTTTTTGTCTAACCTTTCAGAAATTCTTTTTTAAATATTATTATTACCAATAGCTTTTGAAATTGGAAAGACAGTTGGAACATTAATCAGAGGTTTTGTAATTTCATTTGAAAAACTTGAATTTTGCTGTTGGAGAGAAATTCCATTTATCTTCTTTGACAAATCATCTACTTCTTTGGAAGACTGAGATTCCGAAGTTTGATGATCTTTTGAAGACAAGGAATCAATTTGAGTTGATATTATATCAACTTGTTTGGAAATTGTATGTAAAATTGTATTTGAAAAATTATTTTGTTCATAAATCTTTTTGATATCTCCTAAAGTAGGATCTGAATTGTCATCAGCATCTCTTCCTACTTTATATGGAGCAGCTTTACAAGTACCTTCATCCGTGGTAACTTGCAAACCTATTAATGGATGATGAATGGACGAAACCAATTCACCATTTTAAAGAGTCCATTTTTGAGCTAAATTGGATTTAACACATAAATCAGAAAATGGATAAGGAATTTTTTAATTACTTAAGTATATTGGAAGCGATGTAAAAAATGGAATATTTGCAGATAAATTGTTCATGAGATCATAATATTGTTCACGAACAAAATCTTGAGCAGATTTATCAAAATTGGAGAAAAACCATATTCTTTTTTCAAAATGTTTTGGATCATTAACATCGGTTCGAAGCATTTCTTTATCAATTTGGAATCCACCTCTAGTGAGAACATTCAAACTAGAGTATTTTGGAGGTCTCATATCAGACTTAGTTGATATTTCCCAATCAAATCGATCATCTTTTTGAGTAATCTGTTTCTTTTGAACTGGGTGCCTGTTGGAATTAGAAACCTTTGAAAAAACTTTTCTGAGTTTTTTCTTCAACATCTTCCTACTGATAAAACACTACAATAACAGTTATAGTCTGAGGGAACGGAGGGACCACCTTACCGGGACCACCAACACGGCTGACCAAGCGGCTTTACAGGCTGACCAAAACCCAAATCTGGCAAACTCATATATAACCACTATTACAGCGGTTTAACAATATTGAATGCAGAATAAAAACTAAGCGCAATTTAAATCAAATGGCTTTGATACCAGGAAAGGGAGCCCAGGAAGAAGCTAGCATACAAATTACTTAAAGAAGACGATAAATAAATTTAAAAGGGAAAGGGAAATGGAAACTTACTATTGAAAGTTTGATTAAAACTTTGAAAATTTGAATTCTTATTGATGATGGAAAGTGAGAGTACAAGAAAGCGGGGAGATTACAAGAATCTTTCTTAAATCTCTTTATTTTGCTCTCTAATGTATTCTGAGGACAAATGGATGCAATGGAGTCTATTTATAGACTCATGATGGGGGTATGGTAGGCGTTTGCCGTGTACACCTAACCAAAGATAAATTTCTCCTACTCTCTTTTACAATTAAATGTAGATGGGAAGTAATGTTCGTATCCACAGGGAAACAGGGACGAGTTTAATATTTAGCGTGAATCAGTACCTAGATTAAGCGAAGGGTCGAGTAACCTAATAAAAAAGGGGGGTTTTCAAGTAGATTATAAACAAACTACAATTAACTAGCAAATAAATAAAATGAGAAATCAATACGGAAAGATCTTGAATCCGATTAACATCCATTTCAATTTCATTATCGATCATTGAACCTCAACTCTAATTATTTCCATGTTTATCTATTGTTGAAAACTAATCTCGTATTCTCCTTATTCTTAGTTGAATAGCACGATCAGCGTGACTATAAAACCCGAACTAAAGGATAACCTAGTCCGATCAGCGTCTAATTTCAATCTAATAGCAGCAATAAACTCAGAGAACCAATAGACCTGCTAATGTCATACACGCGATAAACATTCAACAGTTGATTTAATTTCCCCAAGAAATAACCAAGATGTTCTGCATCTAAGTTACTCCCTAGTTTGCTACAAATTGATAAAAGAATAAAACAATCCGATTCTATTCTTAAATCTAGCATTAGATTAATTACACAATCAAACTAGTAACGTTCCTAGCATAATTATGCAAAAATCATAGAACACAATCATAGAAATTAAACCATAATCAAAGAAACTAAATAGAGAGGAAAGATCTCACAATAATGCTTGAAGCTTCATGTTAATCTTCTTCAAGAATAGTTCAAGCTACAATCGGCATAGCAATAGCCAATTCCATAATCGAAATCTCTAAAACTAAACTAGAAAATGAAAACTAAAAAGAAAGGAAGAAGGAAAGATGAAGAGAGGAGTATGTTTTTCTCCTCCAGTCTCCTCTTCAAAATATTAGGCTTTAGGAGTCTTTTAAACCCCGCACAAAATGTGGCCCCAAACCGACTTATGCGTCGCGAGTCGCGATACTGATCGCGAGGTGCGACGAGTACACTGTCTTTCCGCACAAATTGGCTGGGCAAAGGGGGTCACGACCCGCGAAGTATATCGCGAGGTGCGAAGCAGTGGTCGCGAGTCGCGAGACACTAGTGGAAAAAACTCCATGTGATACTTGTCAAGTGCTTCGGTTGAATAATCAACCGAAGCAATTGTGAAAATTTTAATATTAAAAATTCACAAGTGCTCCGGTAGAAAAATCCACCGGAGCACTTGATGTCAAGTGCTCCGTTTAACTAGTCAACCGGAGCACTTGTGAATAAGTGCTCCGGTTAGTCAACCCGAGCACTTGCACATGTTTTCCTCCTAATTAATAACTATTTTGGTCTAGAGCGCTTCACTTTATTAATTTTCCCTCAATTGATTTGGAACCCTCCTCCCTCTCGTTGAAACTCCTCTTTACTGCGCTCAAAAGAACCCTCAAGAAATTAACCCTCACTCCTCGTCCGTCACTTCCGTCGTACTACTGCACTCAAATCTGCTGCCTCAGTCAGCCTCGCACTATCGTCTGGTGAAGGCGAACTCAAATCTGCTTCCGTCGTACTACTGTACTCAAATCTGCTACCACTGTCGCACTCGCTAGGTCGCACGAGGCATCTGCTATGCACGAGGCTACCACTGTCGTCTGGTAAGTGTTTTCAATTTTCATCAATTTTTACCTAATTTTAATTTTCTTGTAATCAAATGTAATTAGTTTCAAGATCCCCTCAAATCGAAACCTCGCAAATTCGCGAAACAAATTCACCTATAACCAGAAATTTGAACAACTTACACGGAAATTTATTCTATTAAAAAAAAATTTGAGGGCAGAAAAGGAATTTTCATTTTCAAGCAATTGATGGCATGGATACTGTTAGAATCAGTGGATTGCTAGGTATGGAGTAGAAAGAGTTTAAGCTATTATGTCTTTGGTGCCTTTGGATAACTTTAGCTGGTCCCTTTTTCTTGCCGTGAGTAATGTGGATTCCGTAGCCCAGATTTTCTTTCTGTTTCGTATACTTGCTTAGATCTGGGTGTTCCCAGGGGTAAGGGAATCATAGATTTAGAGGGAATAGATTTAGGTCCATTTATATAGCCTTGACAGTTCTATTTAGTCAGCCAGAAGGATCAATCTATGACCATACAAAATTCTGAAGTGTTAGTTGGTTATTTATTGAATGAATGGTTTGGGGGAACAAGTGGGGATAGTCAATACTCAATAGTGGTACTGGCTCGGAACTCGGAAGGTTACAAGGCTGCTTGATCATGGGCTGGCTTTGACAATTATATGCTTGTCAAATGAATTGCATCAGACAACAGACACCCAATATAAAACTTTTAAGACCCTACCTGTATGAAATTATGTTCCAGCTTTGACACAAAAGCATGAAGCATCTGTATAGTGAGTGCACCTGAAGAATTTAAGTTTGATTGTTGAAGCGCCTAGGAGTTTAGAAAAATAAAGAATGATTTCGACTAAATAACTCTTGTGATCAATGCGTCAGATTTTAATTGGGGGCAAGGGTTCTTTCATAAAAACATTTAGATTTTATGCCTAAATGAAAATGCCTTGTGTTGAGCGACGATTATGTGCACAAGGCAGTCAGATTATGCTATTTGTGTACTGTAGAATGTTCAAAGATAAGCAGGAAGAACAGTAAACAAAAAAAGCAATCTTGTAGAAAGAAAAATATATAACAGATTTTCTTATTAGCTATTATAATTTATACCATCTTTTTTCTCCTATTCACTAGTGCTGTAATTTTATTAGGAGCTGTTTAATATTTTTATTATTGTTGTATGCCTCTATTATGTGCTTTTATATCCACCATAGGTACACAACTAGTATCTGTTTGAGACTCTGCATATGCCATTTACTTTACCCGATTGTTTGAATTATATTCATTAGAGATCTTTGATGAACTTTTCATCTATGCCGGAGATGGAAAGATCTGGATGCAAGACATTTGATCGAAAAAATCTGGCAGATGCGCTCAAAACATTAGGTAACTCTCAAAAAGTATATATGGAATTGTTGCTATCTATCATCTTTGTTGATATAATTGGATGTATAAGAATTGTATCTATGGATTTTGCCAAGGCATTCTAGTATATGGCAGGTTCCTATGTGATTGTATATGCATCCTTCTGTTTGTGGTCGAATGTTTTTTGAAATTATTTGCTACAACTTTTAAGCTTAAATTGTGTTTCAAGCTTGAACTGTGTTTTGAGTCAATATGTGGAGCACAGAAGGTTTTTGCTTATTTTTGGCTAGTGAATGTCTTCACTGATTAATTTTGTTAATTTGGTGTTAGGCAACAAAGCTATGCAATCCAATATATACTCGGCTGCTATTGAACAGTATACTTGCGCAATTGCACTTTGCGAAAATGCAGTGTACTACTGTAACAGGTAAATTCAAAAATCCCTTTAACATCGTGGCAACTCTCAACTCCCCATATTGTTCGTCTCAGTTTTCCTGTTCATATAAGGCTTCCTCATTTCTTCTAACTTAATTGCTGTTCCATAAATTTTCCCATGTCTAGAAAGCAGCACCTAAATGAATTTCCTTTAACTTCAAGCAGAAATTGTGTAGTGCCTGTATGATTTTGTCAGCCGGGGATGAACTTCTGGCTCTGTCTCAGTGTCTCTTCAAAAATTGCTTTGCTGCTAACCGTTGGTTCTAATAAATCTGTTTTTACATGCTATGGTTGTCCTTAAACAACATATTAGCTTAGAATGTAACCTAAAGTTACATGCTATGGTATGAAATGGATGAATTTGACCCAAAACGGCCTTGAAACGGCCTTTAGTTGCACAAACTTGACTAGAACGATCAAATTAGACTAGTAATCGTCCTAATAGTCCTTAAACAACATATTAGATTAGAATGTAACCTAAAATTACATGCTATGATATGAAATGGATGAATTTAACCCAAAATGGCCAAAAACAACCTTTACTTGCACTAACTTGACTAGAACGATCAAATTAGAATTGTAATCGTCCTAGTAGTCCTTAAACAACATATTAGATCAGAATGTAACCTAAAATTACATGATATGGTATGAAATGGATGAATTTGACATAAAACGGCTTTAAAATGGCCTTTACTTGCAGAAACTTGACTAGAACGATCAAATCAGACTTGTAGTCGTCCTAGTAGTTCTTAAACAACATATAGACTAGAATGTGACCTAAAATTTCATGCTATGGTATACATATTTATTTGATCTTATTAGGTTTACAACACACCAAGGGAGGAGCCATTTACTATTGAGGAAACCAATGAAGTTCGAGACAAGTTTGCTTCCTTCGTTACCGATTGTTGTCTATGAATTTGAATTCTAAATATGTTGTAAACGCGTACTTTAAATCTATGGTAATGTTTTGTAACTCAATTCTACACTTTATATAATAATAGTACGTATTTTAATTTTGAATGTTCATTTGTTGGATTTTGAATTTCATGTGCACTTTTTTGTATCATTGTACATATTATGTTGGTGATATATGAGGGGCAAGAGGAGGTTAAGTATGGTGGTGAAAATGAGGCTGCAGGCTACATATATGTGTTTTGTAAATGTTGTAGCTAGTGCTCGATTGTAATAGATACCCTAGGAAGCTAATAATATAACCAGTGCTGGTTTTAAGAAGAAAAAAAAACAAGTGCTTCGGTTGATAATAAACAATCGGAGCACATGATGCACAAGTGCTCCGGTTGTCTCTTATCAACCGGAGCACTTGACATACTCTAAGCATATAAAAATCATCAAGTGCTCCGGTTTTTAATACAACCGGAGCACTTGTAAAATTAAGTGCTCCGGTTTTTAACCGGAGCACTTGATAAATGCTCAAGTGCTCGTATGGGGTCTGCTACGGGTCAAATACGGAGCACTTGTAGCGCTTTTAACCGGAGCACTTGATGTTTTTTCCACTAGTGAGATGCATGCGTGTGCTGACTGTGCGCTGCTGGCGATGATGCTGTGATGTTACGCTTGGCTTAGCCTCGCTGCTGGGGGCTCTGCTTGGCTGGCGATGCTGCTGGCTGTGCTTGGCTTAGGCGTGCGGCGGTGCTTGGTTAGAACTTGTGGCGACGCTTGGCTAGTGCAACGATGTTGTGGAGTTGTTCCAACCACTCATGCTTCTAGGAGCTCGGAACTTACAACTTTAACAATAATTAAAATTCAAAATTCTGAACTTCCGCTAAGAGCTAAGTAAAACACAAATGTTAACAATTACAATCAAACCCCCTAGCAAAATGCACCCAAAACATCATAAAAACATCGTATAACTTGAGCTTATCAAATACCCCCACACTTGAACTTTACTCGACCTCGAGTAAACTCAAAAGTGAGAATCACCAAACAAATCTTCACCCTAGTTATCGACACCAACCTACACTCTCCACCAACTACATCATCATCATCACATCTTAACAAAATCCGCCCAAAACCTAAACGTAAGGGACAATGACTCCCCCACACTTAGATACAAGCTCACCCAAACCTCAAAAAATGATCTAAAACTACTTCAACTAATCTAAACAAGCAAGCCATGGAACAAAGACAAAAAGGGATAAATTCCATGCTTACTCCCAAAAACAATCAATCAACCAATGCAAGTTCAAATCCCTATTTGCTAAGGACTCAAACTTCAACAATGACCTCCAATTTACCAAAAATCATCAAAAGAATGTGAAAGCCAACTTTAAATAGATCTTCACAAAACAAAGGATGAATTCACCAACCTTACCCGAAAACGCCTTCCGCCTTATGACACCATCTCCGGCAAATGAGTTTTCCAAATACATAATTCTCTCTTAATCTCTCATTTTGCCTAGGAGCCCTTTCGGGTTTTCATCCTAGCTTCTCACATTTTTTTTCATCTCACCATCTTACCCGCTCAACTAGCTCTTTTTTGCATAGGTCGCCCTTTCGGATTTTCGACCTATCCGAGCCCCCAATTTTGCCCGAGTCGCCCGCCCTTGCGGGTTTTCAACTCAGCGGGTTTCGTTTCATTTTTTTTTTATTTGAAAGTAATACATACAACTTAGATACATGAGAATGAGAATACCCTCCCCCCTACTTAAACTACACATTGTCCTCAATGTGACGACAATTAGAAGAAAAAGTAAACTGAAAATGGGGGGGGAATCGAAAAACGGGTAAATCGAAGATCGAAGGCTCAAGACTCATGACAAACAATCCGTCAAACTCAAATTTCTTAACAACACCATCTCGAATCTCATAAATCAACTCACAACCCTCTCCCTCGAATCACTCAAACAAAAGGCAAATTCAAAATTTGTTAAATTTTTGAGATTTGCACCTAGCTTAAGAGATCGAAAGGATACAACAATCTCACCGTTTCAATTTCGCCAACTCCTAGCGGTTGAACTCTTCCCAACGGGTTTTCTTTTGTGGATTTTGGCTCAAAGTGGATTAAGATTTGTTGTGGTTCTTTTTAGTGGGTGGGCGGTGGGTGAAAGAAAATTTGTTGTGGTGGTGGAAATTTGATGAAAAATAAAGGAAAAGAAAGAAAATAAGAGGGGTCTCGGGTTGCCTCCCGAGAAGCGCTGTTGTTTAAAGTCGTTAGCTCGACTTAGTACCTTAAGCTCAATCATTGGGCTTGTGCTCCATGTGTGGCAATGGTGGTTCCATGTCAATCTCCACTTCAAGTACCTGTAAAACTGATTGAGAAGAACTCTTGCAATGCATCGTTAGTGCTATGAGTGTCAACCATAAACAAAGAGCACAAGCAATACCATCCAAAAATCATGCTAAATACAAACAAGTTACACCGTTTCCCCGGCAACGGCGCCAAAATTTGGTAAGCGTTTGCCGTGTACTCCTAACCAAATATAATTAACCTACTCTCATGCACACTAAGCAAGTATAATGGAAGTAGGGATCGTATCCACAGGGAGCAAAGGAACTTGTTCGGAAATTAGTGAATTAAGGACCTTAGTATTTGCTAAGGCCAAAGTAACCGAATTGGGGGGATTTGGAACAATGCAAGCAAGTTAAACTAAGCACAATATTAAAATACGAAGAGATTACAATATAAAAAGGCCTTGGACTCGATTAGCATCCACCCTAACCTAGTTTGTGGTCATGAAATCTTAACCCCTGACACTTCCTATGGTCACCTATCGAGAAGTCTAGACCTCTATCCTCCTAGATCGTGGCTAAACACACGATCCGCGTGGTTTGAACCGCCCTTACTATGCCTTAACTCAAATGAATCGCACTTAAGTCCAAACCAAAGTAGCATTAAGGTCGAGGAACACGATAGGATTACTAATGTTATCAAAGCAATAACATTCAAATAATAAGCAATGCTTCTCTAAGTGCAAAAGATTAATGTTCAGCATTTAATCAAACACCTAGTATGATACATGGAGCTAGGAACACAACAATCCGATTATGCACCTAGAATTAGCATTAGATGAATCACACAACAATACTAGTAACGTTCCTAGCAAAGATTATGCAAACATCATGAAATAAAATACAAGAAGCATCACAATGACCATAAAGAAAGTAGAGGATAAGAACTTCTCACAAGTAGATTAGAGCTTCAACAACCAAATCCAAGATAGATGTTTAAGCTAGCCAAGCCATAGGATTCATTACAAATCTACAAAAGAAGAGAGGAAGAAACCCTAGACAGAAATCTCCTTTTTTTCTCTCTCAAGTCGCTCCAACAAAAAACTAAAACTAAAAAAACTCTAACACCTCCCTCCAAGGGAGGAAAAGAAAACAAAAGAAGCGGCCGACACAGGGGTCGCGACTCGCGACAAACCTCGCGACTCGCGACCATGGGCAGGTCGCGACTCGCGACACTGATCGCGGCTCGCGACGCTGCGACTGCCTCAAAACCACCAAAATAAAGCTCAAAGCGGAAAAAGAGGAGAACTTGACTTTTGAGTAAGCCATGAAGCTGCAAAACCAGAATGAAGACGATCCTCGGACGACGAGCAAACCAAGAAGCTTGAACCACGGACCTCGGAACTCGGACTCGGAACTCGAACAAAGCTCGGAAGCCTCGGAAGATGCGACATAAAGGAACCAAGGACAAGGACCCCGGGGCACAAAAAGTAATCGGAGGACCAAGATCGGCCCTCGACTACGCCACCATGCAAACTGCTCCCTAGACTCCTCAAAACACAACATCCTCCGACAACACCTCCTAACATCAAAACTCTCCTAAATCCCGATACTAAGCTCGACCCGACACCAAAAACGACCCGAAATCCGCCTAAGATTGGCGGATAACTTAGACACATCAAACTCCCCCACACTTAAACCTTACTCGACCTCGAGTAAAAGAAAAAGAGAAATCGACACATCCAAGCACCAAAATACGCCATACCACGCCAACCTCCGGAATCGCCATCCACAAGACACAAAAGCCAATCGACAAAATCTACCCCAAAAGAATTCTTCTATACAAATGAACCTCGAATCCCGAAAGGTTTCGGGATACGAATATCAACAATGACCTCCCGACTCCAGCCTACCCAAAATGCATGGAAACTAAGGCACGAGGGTAAGTGATTCCCCCACGCTTAGCTTCGTGCTCCAACCAAATCATACCACAAGCAACAAAAAAGAAACGAGCCAAAAAGAGATGTACACCCCGCCCTCAAAAGACACAAAACAAGGACCTAATCTAGCCCGAAAACATCGACTCCAATACCGCCAGCTTATGACGCCGACACCGACAAATGAAGATCAAAGCTACTCCATATAAAGTGGAAAGAGATGGAGATGATAAATCAGATCTTATTTTAAAAGATATCAAAAACGTTTATCAACAAAACAACTTTTCAAATACAATTTTACATACAATTTCCAAACAAATTGATGTAATATCAACTCAAATTGATTAATTCCTTGTCTTCAAAAGATAATCACACATCATAATCTCAGTCTTCCAAAGAAGTAGATGATTTGTTAAAGAAGATAAATGGAATTTCTCTCCAGCAGCAAAGTTTAAATTTTCCAAATGAAATTACAAAACCTCTTATTAATGTTCCAACTGTCTTTCCAATTTCAAAAGGTATTGGTAATAGTAATATTATAAAAAGAATTTCTGAAAGGTTGGATAAAAACATCACGTGTATAGAAAAGGATAAAGAGGCAAATGCAATTGCCAAACCTTCTCTTCAGGTGATGAATCTCCAACTCAAGTTAATAGAATTCGTTTCAAAAACTGGAACAATAATCCAATGAGAAATTATTATTCCAGACCTACTCCTCCTGATCTTCAATTTGAAGAAAGAGAAACCTATGGTCCTCAAAGAGGCATATCTAGTGACCAACTATATTATTGGAATATAGATGGTAGATCAGAATTCGAAATTTCCAAAGTTTTACAAGAAATGTGTATTACAGCTAGTGCATACGCTTCAAATGATTTTACAAATGATCACATTGCTTCTAATATTGTGAGTAGTTTTTCCGGCCAATTAAAACGTTGGTGGGATAATACTTTCACACTAGAGGAAAGAACACACATTTGTTCTCACACCAAACCAGATGGGACAAAAGACGGATTTCCTCTTATGCTCCAAACAATATCTCTCCATTTTACTGGTGCGTGGAACAAATGAATGTTCGAAATCCACATCTTTAGTTTAAACAACCCTTCGTTGTCCAACTTTGAATGATTATCGCTGGTATAGGGATACATTCTTGTCCAATGTTTTTACCAGAAATGATAGTCAACAACCATTTTGGAAAGAAAAGTTTGTTTCTGGACTTTCAAATTTATTTAGTCAAAGAATTTTCCAAAAACTCAAAGATGCTACAAACAAAGAAACAATTCCGTATGATCAATTGACATATGGACAATTGTTTGCCTTCATAAAAAAAGAAGAGCTATCTCTCTCCAATGAAAGATCCAGTCTAAGTATGGAAATGAAAAAGCCCAGCTAAGAAGAGAACTTGGATCTTTCTGTGAAGCATTTGGCTTTGAGAAAATCCAAGCCCCTTCCACTATTCGAAAACAGAAATATAAACAAGTTCATAAATTTCTTCAAAATAAATTACCTTCTTCTGAAAAGTTTTATCAAAAGAACAAGAACACAAAAGAACTTTCAGAAAAGGATTTCCAAAAGATTATTTGTTATAAATGTGGCAAGCCTGGTCACAAAGCAAATAATTGTAGTTTTAAAAATAAGATTAATGAGATCTTCCAAGATGATCCAGATTTAAGGGACAAACTCGTAAATATTTTCCAATTGATTCAGAGTGAGCCAGAAGGATCTGAGCATTCTGATTCCGATAATATTATTTATCAACTAGATTATGATCAGGATTATGATGAATTTAATTCTGATCACTCTTTCCAATTGTGTTCAAAAGAACTTTGTGTTATTTCCAGAAAAGAGAAAGAAAAATAATTACTTTTCGAAATTATTGATCAAATTCAAGATAGTGCCCTAAGAAAGCAATATCTGGTAATTAATTCAATAATTTGGAGAAAAGTATAAGTGTTCAGTGGTCTTCTCATAGTATTTAGACGGAATTAGTCCTTCCTTAATACAATTGAGATCAGCACCACTATCAAACAATGCAATGCTATTAATTTGAAAATCATTATCTATAATCAAAGTAATTGGACAATACCATTTCTGGTAATTAATTCTTTGAATAATTTGAAGAAAATATTCATCATTAATTGGATTTTCAGAAATCTGAATAAAATTTGTTTGAATAGGAGGTTATGATGGTTCTCTGATTTCAAAATTTTTTGAAGAAGTGTAATTTTGCATCAAGTTCCAAATCTTTCGTTTGAAGATTTAAAACATTTTTCTCAAGTTCTTTAACCTGAGATTTAATTTGATTAACCTTGAATTGAAGATCTTGGGTGTTTATTGGAGTAACAAAAGTTTTATTATATGGAGATTCATCAAGATTTTTTTGAAGACTAAAAGAAACATGTTTTTCTTTTTCCTCAATTGGAGAAGATTTTAAAACAATTTCTCTTAATCTTTCAAGATACTGCTTTCATATGGCACTATCTTGAATTTGATCAATAATTTCGAGAAGTAATTATTTTTCCTTCTCTTTTTTTGAAATAACACAAAGTTCTTTTGAACATAATTGGAAAGAGTGATCAGAATTGAATTCATCAAAATCTTGGTCATAGTCTAGTTGATAAATAATATTATCAGAATAAGAATGCTCGGATCCTTCTGACTCACTCTGATTCAACTGGAAAATATTTAAGAGTTTGTCTCTTAAATCTGGATCATCTTGTAAAATCTCATTAATTTTATTTTCAAAATTACAATTATTTGCTTTATGACAAGGCTTGCCACATTTATAACAAATAATTTTTTGGAAATCCTTTTTTGAAAATTCTTTTGGAAATGTCTTTTTCTTCTTTTGATAAAACTTTTCAGAAGAAGGCAATTTCTTTTGACGAAATTTTTGAACCTTTTTATACTTCTGTTTTCGAATAGTGGAAGGACCTTGGATTTTTTGAAAGCCAAAGGCTTCACAGAAAGATCCAAGTTCTTTTCTTTGCTGAGCTTTTTCATTTTCATATTTAGATTGGATCTTTAGCTCATTGCAAAGGGATAATCCTTCCTTTCTTATAAAAGCAAACAATTGTCCATATGTCAATTGATCATACGGAATTGTTTATTTGTTTGTAGCCTCAATGAGTTTTTGGAAAATTCTTTTAGTAAATAAATTTGGAAGTCTGGAAATAAATTTTCCTTTCCAGAATGGTTGTTGGCTATCAGGTCTGGTAAGAACATTGGATAAGAATGTATCCCTATACCAGCAATAGTCATTCAAAGTTGGACAACGAAGATTTGTTAAAATGATAGATGAAGATTTTGAACATTCATTTGTTCCACCAATAAAATGGAGAGAAATAGTTTGGAGCAAAAGCAAATCCGTCTTTCGTTCCATCTGGTTTGGTGTGAGAACAAATGTGTGCTATTTCTTCTGGAGTGAAAGTGTTATCCTACCAACTTTTTAATTGGCCGGAAAAACTACTTATAATATTGAAAGCAATTTGATCATTTGAAAAATCATTTGAAGCGTATGCACTAGCTGCAATACACATTTCTTGCAAAACATTGGAAATTTCAAATTATGATCTACCATCTATATTCCAATCATATAGTTGGTCACCAGCATAAGCTTTTTGAGGACCATAGGTTCCTCTTTCTTCAAATTGAAGATCAGGAGGAGTAGGTCTTGAATAATAATTTCTCATTGGATTATTGTTCCAGTATTTAAAACGAATTCTATTAACTTGAGATGGAGACTCATCACCTGAAGAAAAAGGCTTGAGCAATTTCATTTGCCTTTTTATTCTTTTCTATACATGTGATGTTTTTGTCTAACCTTTCAGAAATTCTTTTTAAAATATTATTATTACCAATCGCTTTTGAAATTGGAAAGACAGTTGGAACATTAATCAGAGGTTTTGTAATTTCATTTGGAAAACTTGAATTTTGCCGTTGGAGAGAAATTCCATTTATCTTCTTTGACAAATCATCTACTTCTTTGGAAGACTGAGATTCCGAAGTTTGATGATCTTTTGAAGACAAGGAATCAATTTGAGTTGATATTATATCAACTTGTTTGGAAATTGTATGTAAAATTGTATTTGAAAAATTATTTTGTTCATAAATCTTTTTGATATCTCCTAAAGTAGGATCTGAATTGTCATCAGCATCTCTTCCTACTTTATATGGAGCAGCTTTACAAGTACCTTCATCCGTGGTAACTTGCAAACCTATTAATGGATGATGAATGGACGAAACCAATTCACCATTTTAAAGAGTCCATTTTTGAGCTAAATTGGATTTAACACATAAATCAGAAAATGGATAAGGAATTTTTTAATTACTTAAGTATATTGGAAGCGATGTAAAAAATGGAATATTTGCAGATAAATTGTTCACGAACAAAATCTTGAGCAGATTTATCAAAATTGGAGAAAAACCATATTCTTTTTTCAAAATGTTTTGGATCATTAACATCGGTTCGAAGCATTTCTTTATCAATTTGGAATCCACCTCTAGTGAGAACATTCAAACTAGAGTATTTTGGAGGTCTCATATCAGACTTAGTTGATATTTCCCAATCAAATGGATCATCTTTTTGAGTAATCTGTTTCTTTTGAACTGGGTGCCTGTTGGAATTAGAAAACTTTGAAAAAACTTTTCTGAGTTTTTTCTTCAACATACTCCTACTGATAAAACACTACAATAACAGTTATAGTCTGAGGGAACGGAGGGACCACCTTACCGGGACCACCAACACGGCTGACCAAGCGGCTTTACAGGCTGACCAAAACCCAAATCTGGCAAACTCATATATAACCACTATTACAGCGGTTTAACAATATTGAATGCAGAATTAAAACTAAGCGTAATTTAAATCAAATGGCTTTGATACCAAGAAAAGGAGCCCAGGAAGAGGCAAGCATACAAATTACTTAAAGAAGACGATAAATAAATTTAAAAGGGAAAGGGAAATGGAAACTTACTATTGAAAGTTTGATTGAAACTTTGAAAATTTGAATTCTTATTGATGATGGAAAGTGAGAGTACAAGAAAGCGGGGAGATTACAAGAATCTTTCTTAAATCTCTTTATTTTGCTCTCTAATGTATTCTGAGGACAAATGGATGCAATGGAGTCTATTTATAGACTCATGATGGGGGTATGGTAAGCGTTTGCCGTGTACACCTAACCAAAGATAAATTTCTCCTACTCTCTTTTACAATTAAATGTAGAAGGGAAGTAAGGTTCGTATCCACAGGGAAACAGGGACGAGTTTAATATTTAGCGTGAATCAGTACCTAGATTAAGCTAAGGGTCGAGTAACCTAATAAAAAGGGGGGTTTTCAAGTAGATTATAAACAAACTACAATTAACTAGCAAATAAATAAAATGAGAAATCAATACGGAAAGATCTTGAATCCGATTAACATCCATTTCAATTTCATTATCGATCATTGAACCTCAACTCTAATTATTTCCATGTTTATCTATTGTTGAAAACTAATCTCGTATTCTCCTTATTCTTAGTTGAATAGCACGATCAGCGTGACTATAAAACCCGAATTAAAGGATAACCTAGTCCGATCAGCGTCTAAGTTCAATCTAATAGCAGCAATAAACTCAGAGAACCAATAGACCTGCTAATGTCTAACACGCGATAAACATTCAACAGTTGATTTAATTTCCCCAAGAAATAACCAAGATGTTCTGCATCTAAGTTACTCCCTAGTTTGCTACAAATTGATAAAAGAATAAAACAATCCGATTCTATTCTTAAATCTAGCATTAGATTAATTACACAATCAAACTAGTAACGTTCCTAGCATAATTATGCAAAAATCATTGAACACAATCATAGAAATTAAACCATAATCAAAGAAACTAAATAGAGAGGAAAGATCTCACAATAATGCTTGAAGCTTCATGTTAATCTTCTTCAAGAACAGTTCAAGCTACAATCGGCATAGCAATAGCCAATTCCATAATCGAAATCTCTAAAACTAAACTAGAAAATGAAAACTAAAAAGAAAGGAAGAAGGAAAGATGAAGAGAGGAGTATGTTTTTCTCCTCCAGTCTCCTCTTCAAAATATTAGGCTTTAGGAGGCTTCTAAACCCCGCACAAAACGTGGCCCCAAACCGACTTATGCGTCGCGAGTCGCGATACTGATCGCGAGGTGCGACGAGTACACTGTCTTTCCGCACAAATTGGCTGGGCAAAGGGGGTCGCGACCCGCGAAGTATATCGCGAGGTGCGAAGCAGTGGTCGTGAGTCGCGATCCAGCTCGCGAGTCGCGAGATGCATGCGTGTCTTGGCCGGGTGTCGGCGCCGGCGATGATCTTCGGAATGTTACACTTGGCTTAGCCTCTTTGGGGGCTCTGCTGGGGGGCGGTCTGCTTGGGCTGTGCTTGGCTTAGGCTTGCGGCGGTGCTTGGTTAGAACTTGTGGCGACGTTTGGCTAGTGCAACGATGTTGTGGAGTTGTTCCAACCACTCATGCTTCTAGGAGCTCGGAACTTACAACTTTAACAATAATTAAAGTTAAAATTCAGAACTTCCGCTAAGAGCTAAGTAAAACACAAATGTTAACAATTACAATCAAACCCCCTAGCAAAATGCACCCAAAACATCATAAAAACATCGTATAACTTGTGCTTATCAAATACCCCCCACACTTGAACTTTACTCGACCTCGAGTAAACTCAAAAGTGAGAATCACCAAACAAATCTTCACCCTAGTTATCGACACCAACCTACACTCTCCACCAACTACATCATCATCATCACATCTAAACAAAATCCGCCCAACACCTAAACGTAAGGGACAATGACTCCCCCACACTTAGATTCAAGCTCTCCCAAACCTCAAGAAATGATCTAAAACTACTTCAACTAATCTAAACAAGCAAGCCATGGAACAAAGACAAAAAGGGATAAATTCCATGCTTACTCCCAAAAACAATCAATCAACCAATGCAAGTTCAAATTCCTATGGTCACCTATCGAGAAGTCTAGACCTCTATCCTCCTAGATCGTGGCTAAACACACGATCCGCGTGGTTTGAACCGCCCTTACTATGCCTTAACTCAAATTAATCACACTTAAGTCCAAACCAAAGTAGCATTAAGGTCTAGGAACACGATAGGATTACTAATGTTATCAAAGCAATAACATTCAAATAATAAGCAATGCTTCTCTAAGCGCAAAAGATTAATGTTCAGCATTTAATCAAACACCTAGTATGCTACATGGAGCTAGGAACACAACAATCCGATTATGCACCTAGAATTAGCATTAGATGAATCACACAACAATACTAGTAACGTTCCTAGCAAAGATTATGCAAACATCATGAAATTAAATACAAGAAGCATCACAATGACCATAAAGAAAGTAGAGGATAAGAACTTCTCACAAGTAGATTAGAGCTTCAACAACCAAATCCAAGATAGATGTTTAAGCTAGTCAAGCCATAGGATTCATTACAAATCTACAAAAGAAGAGAGGAAGAAACCCTAGACAGAATTCTCCTTTTTTTCTCTCTCAAGTCGCTCCAACAAAAAACTAAAACTAAAAAAACTCTAACACCTCCCTCCAAGGGAGGAAAAGAAAACAAAAGAAGCGGCCGACACAGGGGTAACGACTCGCGACAAACCTCGCGACTCGCGACAAACCTCGTGACTCGCGACCATGGGCAGGTCGCGACTCGCGACACTGATCGCGGCTCGCGACACTGATCGCGGCTCGCGACACTGTGACTGCCTCAAAACCACCAAAACAAAACTCAAAGCGGAAAAAGAGGAGAACTTGGCTTTTGAGTAAGCCATGAAGCTGCAAAACCAGAATGAAGACGATCCTCGGACGACGAGCAAACCAAGAAGCTTGAACCACGGACCTCGGAACTCGGACTCGGAACTCGAACAAAGCTCGGAAGCCTCGGAAGATGCGACATAAAGGAACCAAGGACAATGACCCCGGGGCACAAAAAGTGATCGGAGGACCAAGATCGGCCTCGACTACGCCACCATGCAAACCGCTCCCTAGACTCCTTAAAACACAACATCCGCCGACAACACCTCCTAACATCAAAACTCTCCTAAATCCCGATACTAAGCTCGAACCGACACCAAAAACGACCCGAAATCCGCCTAAGATTGGCGGTTAACTTAGACACATCAGGGTACAATTATTTGAGTACAATTATTGGAGAAGACAAAATAATTACATCTTTGGAATCTAACTATTTTCTTTTTGACAATCTTGGACAGCTGGATGAATTTATGTCACAACTTTTGACAATTTTGGACTGGTGCGCCAACTTTGCCGAAAGTGAAAAAGTACTATTCACCGTATTATTCACTTTTACTATTGCGTACTATTCATCTTTTGATTTTTCTTCAATTTGAGCGTAGAAGCAAACTTTCTTTTGTTTTGTTTCAACTGCAGCTGAAGTTGCTTGTTTTGTTGAACAGGTGGAAGCACTTGTTTGGAAATTTCTAGAAAACAATCTTTGGATACCTGCAGATTGGAAATAGTGTCCCTAAATTTTGCCTAAGTGTAAAACACTTAGCGGGATCTTTTGCTTTCTTTTTCTTGCCCTATCTTTGCGTGGATAATTCCACCGGGCTTTTCATTAATCTCAGAAATCAAATGGATTCTGAGAACATGGGCTGCCAAACAAATCTGGGCTAGAGCCCTGTGAGGAGGAACTGGATTTGGAAGATGGAATTTTGGGATTTTCTATAGTTTGACTGATGAATTGTAGAAATTGATTGAAAAGTTCAGACTTGTCAATGTGGGCCTTCTTTTTGGAACTGGATTTGGACTTTGTAGATGAGGATGGAGATTGTATTATCTTTTGAGGAGTGACTGGAGGAGCCATTTGGGTTTGTTTATATTGTTGAAAGCTCTGCTTGGTCCATTCATTGTAATCCTGGAGAGCAGAAGAACCATTTTGGAGCCATTTGGATACACAATTCTGCAATTTTGGATATATGCTGAAGTTTTTCCACCATTTTACCCGAAATTCTCGAATTAGGTAAAAGGGTATGGAATTTAAACTCCGAGAAAGCTATTTGGCAGAAATCAGAGAATAATTCCAGTACATAATCCAGGAAATTCAGAATATTTGGCAGAAGTAAATAATACTGGAAAATTCAAATCCTTCTTGGACTCTGGTTTTGGAACAGTATAGCTGGAACGGAGCTTGAAGCTCTTCTAGGAAGATTTCTGGAGTTGCTCCATAACGTTCCCACCATTCTATAAACCAAATTGGAAATGTTTTATTCTTTTAGAGATAGTTTGGATGGAAACTAAAGAACCACGAATGGTTATAACTTTGGATTAAGAAAGTACAATACCATGCTTGGATATAATCATAATAATTGTACGTTTGTGGGAGTTTTGAATCGTGGAGGTTGGAAGAAAATGATTTAGATTTTGAGAGAGGTGCATTCCACTCTGTACTGGAATGAACATGGTATATCAAGCATTTGGAATAATTTATGGTGGTAGTAATATTATCTTTAAAGTGACAGAAATTTGTGTCACGAAGAATATTGCAATAATATTGGATAGGTTTGGTGATTTCAAAGAGAAACCAATCGAAATGCTTTGGAATTATTTTTTGGACGTAGGAAATGTCAGTGGTAATTGGAGGGATATTTTGAGTTTTTTGGGTGGTTGTTTCAGATATTGTTTGAGCATAAGAAATTTGTGGAAAATCAGATAAATTAGAAAATTAATTTGTAGAAATAGGAATTCCTCCAGTGGGATGGATGACAATTCCCTTTTGGTGTCTGGCTTTGGAATCGGAAGGAGAAGCCTTGGAGCTTTTCATCCTGTTCGTCCCTGCAGATATCATATTAATCTGTTTATAAATAGAATTACTTTGAAGGAGATGGACATCTTTACGTGGTAATGAAAAAGAAAATTTCAAGGAAATAAATTTATCAGTAATGGAAGTATGGATACCAATTTCATTAACCGAAATTGGATAAATTTGAGTTAAAAATGTAGTGCCAAGGATAATATTATTACTAATATACTGAACAAGAGTAAATGGAGTTTTGAAACAGCAACCGTCGTTGCAAATATAAGCTTTGGAAAGTTTGTATCTAATTTGGAGTCTTTGACCATTAGCACTGGACATGTTTAGTATGCTTATCCAACAAGTAAGCTACAGATTTAGCTTTCTTGTCCAGCAAGTAAACTAGTTTCCCTTAGATGTTCTTCACTTGGAGACTTGTGCAACATTGTCTGAATTAGTCCTGTTCGAGCCCGAGCTTCGTTCACGAACCTGCAAAAAGGGACCCACCCTGGAGGTTTGGGTGGTGGTTCCCCCTCCGAAGCTTAAGTCAGATATCAGGAGTTGTAAGGAGAGAGTAGAGATAGAGAGAGAAAGTGAGAGAGTATTTCTTCAGAGTAAGTTTACACTGTTTGCATTGAATGATCTTTCTCCTGATTTCAGGGGTATTTAGAGTGATTGTGGTATGACAGCTATCCTTAAAAATTGCCCTAGAATAGTGGCACCTGATTGGCTAAGCAATCAGACCATGACACTTGGCAAGCTAGGATTTGTGATGGTTTATCAACCAATCACCTGCAGTCACCTTCAAAGGTTTGGGCTCTGACTAACTTTTGGGCCAGAAAAGTAAGCCTTTTTCTCCCAACTGGTTACAACCCAAGGGTTTAAATCTTTTTTTCCTTTATTTATTATAAGAGGACACGTGTACGACCCTGATGGGCCCAAGTGTCTCTGAAGGAGCCGTAGATATTTTAGGCTACAACATTTGCCCCTAAAAGGGTTTTTACTGTTGGCCCATCTGACGGTTAAGACCCTTTTACTCGAGGTGGTTTATTCAAATTCAAAAAAGAGGCAATGACGCGCCCTTTTCAGGATTTTACCGGTAATAGTCGACCGTTTTAGGCTTTTCCGGTCATCCTTAACCGGCTCAATGGGTTTCTTACCCTCCTATATATATCCTTGGTGTGACCTCATTAAATCATTTCACACCTTGAGAGAATTTTTCTAGAGAGTGAAGCTCTGCACATTTTTTTCTAGAGAAAGAGAAATCGTCAAATCTCAGTCTTCTTCACCGAATCGTCCAAGCGTTTCGTCAGGTATCTTTTCTTTCATCTTTTTCACTATCCTTTATTCTTTATTTTTTCTTTGAAAATCAATAAAATGGAATCTTCTTCTTCGTCAAATAATCCTAGCCGACCAAGAGCTTGTCTTAACCCTAGAACCGAGAGTATTTCTTCTTCGGCGCATTCTAGAGTTGGGCCTCTTCTGGCCGAGTACATATTTTTTTATGGTTTTGGCCGAGAAAGTCAGACGACCCAGTCTTTACCTGTGCAGGGTAATCTGGCGTGCGTCAAGCAAATGGCCCGTCTAAGACGAAGGGTATTACTCCCAACAAATAGTTCCGACATGGAGGAATCTACTGGACGAGTTCCAGATGAGACGAGGGAGGCCCAAAGTGCTCAACCTTTGGACGGGCCCCTTTCCCTTGACCGCAGTTTTGAAGATCCTCAAATAAACCTTGAGGCCAGTCCTTCTGGCAGGGACGTCAATATGGAGGAAGCCGGCGAGGACAATAATGGGAGTGAATCCGGTACTGCCGAGGAGTCAGACGAACCCTCTACTACCTCGTCTGAGATTAGGAGACGCTTAGGTCCCCTTTCCGACCCCGCATTTATTTTAGTAAATCGTAAATGGTTGGAGAAGATAGGATCTGACCCTAGCTATTTATCCACTTACATGCCCATGCCGGGCTTCTCTTTCGTCATCCCAAATAAAGAGGCCACACTTCTGAGTGCTCCCAAAAATCACTTCACCGTCTACAAGCTAGCCTTGGACGCTGGATTAAGGTTCCCCCTCCACGATTTTGTAGAACAAGTGCTAAGGTATTACAACATCGGCCATAACCAGCTGGCGCCAAATGCCTGGCACAACGTTCTTACTTTCATAGCCGTCTGCGAGCTGCGCGGCCTAGCTCTTTCTCTTCAAGCCTTCACCCACATTCATTATGCGGCCAAGTTTCCCGGGGCCGTGGACGGGACGTGGCTCAGCATCTGCAACCGCCCCGGCTTTCTCACCGCTTGGGGTAAGCCGTCGAAGATGCACGAATGGAAACCGGTCTTCATCTTCGTGCGAGCGGCCAACGACTACGCTACTGAGGGCTATCGATTTTATAATCGAGCCGTCATGAATACTGGACGAAAGCAGTCCTGACTGGAGTTGGAGGACCAATACGACGAAGAGGTAGTGGAGTACTTTAGACTGAAAGAGTATTCCAGGCCGGGTCAGTCATCCTTTAAAGGGCCAGCGAACTGGATACCCTTTAAAGAAATGTTCTATAATGATGACTTCTTTGTCGCCGCCGACTTGCGGTTGGCCGAAGATAAAGGTATACATTCAAAACCCCCAAGTAAAATGCCTCGTCCATAAACCATATCAGACTAACTCTTTTACTTCCTGTTGTAGATCCAGCCAGAGCTCGTCTCAATCATTCTCGGACGGGAGATATCAGCATGTCCAAGTTTACTGATAATTTGTGGAAAGAGTTCGCCAAGAGCAGTGCTGAGAAGAGGGTTGAAACCCTGGTAAAATTAATTTTTAATTTCTCTTTTTCAATTTTTTTTTTAGACGAGGATTCATCTGACTCGTCAAGGATTGATTTCCAATCCTTGGACGAGAATCACCCAAAGAAGGAAGGCGTCCAGGTTTGGACGGTCACCTTCTTTGGGCCATTCTCGTCTGAGATACTGAACAGCTTTAGACGAGGACCGTTTGGGTTCGTCCAAGTCGGTTTCCATTCTTTGGACGAGTCCATGTTTGGACGGCCACTTTCTTGGGGCCCTTCTCGTCTGAGATGCTGAACGGCCTTCTGGTTCGTCCAGATTGAACCCCAATCCTTAGACGAGTATCACCCGAAGAAGGAGGGCGTCCATGCTTGGACGGCCACCTTCTTTGGGCCCTTCTCGTCTGAGCGACTTTAAGTTCCAATACCGGACGAAAAGTTGATTTCTAGTCCTTTGACGAGAATCATTCTAGTCCGTCCAATTTTGGACGACTTCCTTCTTTGCATCACTTTCGTCTGCGTATGGAAACTCCTTTGGACTAGGTTTCCTTAGGAAAGGGGTTGTCCATTTTAGGACGCCTTCCTTCTTCGGGTGATTCTCGTCCGGAGCTTTATGATTATTTTATAGATTTTGTTCCTTGGACGACCCGGATAATGACTTGTTCATTTTTGCAGAAAAATGCCCCTACCAACAAACTTCCACCGGGGAAATCCTCCTCGTCCAAGAAGAGGCCTACAGCGGCCGCAGACCAATCTCCAGCCAAAAAATCTAAGGGCTTTACTCAGAAGAAGACGGAGAAGAGCACTCCGTCCTGCAAGGAGGTTGGAGAGAAGACAATGCTTCCTCCAAAGGACAAAGTCCTAAAGGAGGAGCCGTCTGGTGCTTCCCCGGCCTTGGAGGAGAAGAGTGATGCTCCCGGTGGTCAGTTGGATATTTTGCCTGCTGATCCAACTGAAACCAGACTAGAGTCGGCTTTGGCACTGGTAATTTCGGAGCCAGAGACGGCTACTGACAACTTCCCGGGCCTCAGCGGCTCGGTGGCGAAGCTGGTCTCGCAGATGCCGCTATCCGTCAGGACAGCCTCCTTATCGTCGGGTGAGTCATATTACCCAAATAGAGTTAGGACGGTGCGGGTCGGCGGACAGTCCATGAGTCCGTCCAACAGACAAGCCATAGTCTTTCCCATCAAGAGAACTGACTCCCCCCTTCTTTCAGATAAGGGCAAAGGACCAGCTTCTCCCACAACTGGTCCCCCTATAGACTCGGACAAGGAGTCTTCTGCTGCTTATGCCAAGATGTCAAAAGTTGAACGAGATCGGCTGAAGCAGGAGTTGTTCAAATGTTACCCTGAATCCTATATTAAAGGGTTGATGGGAGCATCAGCCGGGCATGTGGGCTACATGTCACAACTTGCTGCTGAGGTATAATTTGTTGCCGCTGTTGTTTTATACTTGTAAAAAAATTTCTTTTATAACCCGTCTAATGACTTGCTTTGTTTTCAATGTTCCAGCTTCTGGCTCGCAGTATATTGACAGAGGAGTGGGCGAGGGGGCTTAGGAAAGAAAATAAGGAACTCGTCCACCTGGCTATGACGGCTGGCGACAAGGCTATCCATGACATTGAGATGGCTAATACTCTTCACCGCCAATCACTGGAGACCTTGGAGTCCAGATCAGCGGTCCTGGAATCCGAAAATAAGAACTATCTTGTTACTATCAACCAGCTGTATAAGGAACAAGACCGACTGAAATTGGTCTTAGACGCCGTCTCAGCTGAGTTGAAGGGGGAAAGGGATACTGCTCTTCTGGCCGCGGTCCAACTGAGGAGGGAGAATATCATCCTAAGGGCAAAGAATGCCCGTCTGCAAAAGGAAGCGGCCCAGGCCGTTAATGACGCCAAAGAACGCTTGAATCAAGTCATTGAGACGTCCAAAGACTGGGCTGTCAAAGCTTTTGAGATGCTGGCCGAGCCTAGTGAGGTCCCCAGCTTTGTTCGGCGTCTGGAATTTCAAGAGAGTGTTCACCGTGCACTGGTGTCTGCTGAAGAACCTCCTGAATTCTCTGAGTCAGACGAAGAGGGTGCGGACGAGGAAGAAGACCTTGAGGACAACCAAGAAACTCCCAAAGAAGGAGATGCCTAGCTTTAGGTTTATTTTTCTAAGTTTCTTGGCTTGTTTGCCGTCGTAGCTTTGTCTCCTCTAGCTTTATACTTAAGCTGTAAGTTTTTGACAAGTATTAAATGAAATGCCTTTTGCCAATGGCTTGTCCTTGCTTTTATTGCACTTAAATTATCATCAAGTATAAGTGAGACTCGTCCATCACTTCTTTGACGCCTTCCCAACTTACTGAGACAGCAAGTACAGTTGAGACTCGTCCTGACTTTTGAACTGTCTGCAAACTTATAAAAAGTATCATCCTTGTCTCTGGACGATCGCAAAACATTCCAAAATGTAGCCAAGTATAAACTGAAACTCGTCCTGGATTTCGGACGGTCTGCATACTTGATTAAGGCAAGATTATCAACCTTGTCCTTGGACGATCGTGAATCTTTCCAAAATATAGCCAAGTACAAGATGAGACTCGTCCTGGATTTTTGGACGGTCTGCAAAATTTAGTTAGGGAAAGATTGTCATCCTTGTCCTTGGACGATCGTGAATCTTTCCAAAATATAGCCAAGTACAAAGTGAGACTCGTCCAAAATATAGCGGTTTATGGACGAGCCACGCTTTAGCCGTTTTTCTCGAGTTGGCAACACTCGTCTTGAAGTAGCGAAACATTACAAGGGCATCTATTGCCTAGTTCGTCCTGGTCTTTGGACGACCTTTGACTGGAGCTCGTCCTACAGACTTGTCTTGTCCCCCCCTTCTTGGGCTTAGCTCAACCGTATATTATGGACGTGCCATGGTCCAAGAAGGAGAACGGCCAAAATTAGCCAGGCCTGCTGAAAATGCTAAGGACGAGCTTTAGATATATGGGCAAACCATGCGTTGGCCGGCTTCCTTGAGGGAGCAACACTCGTCATGAAGTAGTGATCCCTTACTAGGGTCTTTACTACTTAGCTGACCGTGTATTTGAAAGTAAGTATCCTTTACTAAGGGCTTATTTCAGGTCAGCTTTCTCTTAGAGACTTTGACGTTTCTCTTACTAGAGATTTTTGTCAATTTGTTGACCATTTATGTGTTTTAACCTTTAGATTGTTACACTTTGGCCGGTCTCTTCGAGGGAGTGATGTTCGGCAGAGAAGTGAGCATTTTTGACGCTCTATTGCTCTTTGTAATTTTGTCCAAGTTACTGTCACTTTTAGACTAATAATTGATTTAATGCCCCAAAGTGAAACAACTTGGTAAAAAATAAACAAAGGCGAGAAGGAAGTAGGAATTGTATTATATTAATTTTGCTTGACTAAAGGCCAAGATACATGTATACAATTCTTTTTCTCTTGTTTGTGCCGTGGCACTTTGGAGTGATTACAAACTACTGGCCAGTTTCTTGGCAATTAAATGAGTCAGACGTGTTACTTCTTCAAATTATCTGAGTTCTAAGTGCGTTGTATTGGTCGTCCATCCATATCTTGGAGACGAAAAGTTTCGCTTCGCACCTCTTAAATAATCAGATAGGCTCCTTCCCAATATGGTGTTAGTTTCCCCAGCTCCTTAGCTCATCCAACTGCCTCCATCTTCCTTAGAGCCAGGTCCCCTACCTTCAGTGGTCGTCTAGCGACTCTCTTGTTAAAGTCCCGAGCCATTCGCAGCTTGTACAATTGCATTCTTAACAAAGCGTTGCCCCTGACTTCTGGGACTTGATCCAAAGCCGTGCGCAATGCAGCCCAGTTGGCATCTTCCCTGTACAGCATGACTCGCAGGGTGGGTTCCTCTATCTCAATGGGCAAGACGGCTTCAGTGCCATAGACTAACATGAAGGGTGTCTCCCCTGTAAAGTTTTTGACGGTGGTTCTGATGGACCATAACACTAGCTGTAGCTCTTCAACCCATTGTCCTTTAGCATTATCCAACTTTCTTTTGATCCCATTGGATAGAATCTTGTTGAAGGACTCTACTTGCCCATTGGCTTGTGGGTGGGGGACCGCAGCGAAGTGGGCTTTGATTTCTCTTTCTGCCAACCAATCTTTCAGCTTAGGCGTTTCAAACTGTGGACCATTATCAAAGACGATGGAATGCGGCATGCCAAAACGAGTTATAATGCTCTTCCAAATAAAGCCTTTGACGTCATTCGTTGTTATACCCCGCATGGCTAAAGTCTCTATCCATTTAGTGAAGTAGTCCACAGCTACGATTACAAACTTATTTTGCCCAGCAGCCGTAGGGAAAGGTCCTAGGATATCCATGCCCCATTTGGCAAAAGGCAGAGGGAACAAGATAAGAGTTAAGTAGTTGGACGGCTTCTGATGCAGATTTCCGTGCTTCTGACAACTGTCGCACTTCTTTGCATAGACGAGAGAGCATCTTCCTTTAAGGTAGGCCAGTAATACCCCGTCCTTAAAGCCTTTTCTCCCAAAGCTCTTCCCCCAATGTGAGATGCACAAGCTCCTTCATGGAGTTCCTTCAGAACCTCTAGACCATCTTCCCAGGTGATGCACTTGAGGAGAGGACGATTGAACGATTTCTTGTAAAGGGTCTCATCCCACAGTTCAAACCATTTGTCTTAAGCCTTCACATACTTGGCCTCTACAGGGTCTGAAGGCAGCCGTCCTGACTTCTTGTATTCTATTATAGGCTCCATCCAAACTGCCCCTCGGCTAAGAAACATGATTTGTTCTTGGTCAATACTCTTTTTGGGTTTAACTTCCCAAAACACTGTTCTTGGCGCATCACCTTCAGCCGAGCTGGCCAATTTTGAGAGAGCGTCTGCTTGATGATTTTTTGACCTTGGTTCTTGGTCGAGAATAAATCGTTTCAAAGGCTCAATCTCATCCTTGATCAGACGCATATATTTTCCCATTTATGCTTCTTTACATTCAAAGTCCCCATTGACTTGACTGACAACCAAGAGAGAGTCGACTTGGCCTCAATCTCTAGAGCTCCAGCCGCCTTGCACATTTTGATCCCAGCCAGAAGTGCTTCATATTCAGCTTCATTGTTGGACGCTTGGAATTGGATCCTTAGCGCATATTCAAACTTATCTCCTTCTGGAGACTGACAAATGATTCCTGCCCCACATCCATTGACAGTGGACGATCCATCAACCATGAGCGTCCAATGCTTCCTCCCTTCAGCTGGATCAAGTATTGGTTCTATAGTTGTCCGAGTAAGCTCAACTATAAAATCTGCCAAAGCTTGCCCCTTAATGGCTTTCCTTGGCTCAAATGATATATCGAACATGTTAAGCTCAACAGCCCACTTTAACATCCGTCCAGCGGCTTCCATCTTTTGCAAAACTTGCTTCAAGGGTTGGTTAGTGTAGACGAGTATACTGTGAGCCAAGAAATTTAGCCTTAACTTTCTGCTGGCCATGACGAGGGCCAATCCAAACTTCTCGACTGGAGTGTACCTAGAGCACATGACTCACAAAGTATATTGGAACTTGCACGGACTCTCTTTCAGCCAGCAGAACAACACTCACAGCCTGAGTGGACACAACCAAGTATACAAACAGTTTCTCCCCCTCGACTGGACTGACCAACCTAGGCAGCTGACGAAGGTGATCTTTGACTTGCTGAAGCGCTTGCTCAGCTTCTGCTGTCCACTCAAACTTGCCTTTTTTCTTGATAGTAGCGAAAAAGTGATGGCACTTGTCGCCCGACTTAGACAAAAAGCGTCCAAGGGCAGCCAAGCAACCCGTCAATCGCTTAACTTCCTTTATCTTTGACGGAGATTTCATGTCTAGAATAGCTTGGATCTTTTCAGGGTTGGCTTCTATTCCCCTCTGATCTACTAAAATGCCTAGGAACTTCCCAGACAAAACTCCAAAAACACATTTACTGGGATTCAATCTTAGCTTGTATTTTCTGAGAGTTTCGAAAGTTTCTCTCAAATCACCAACATGATCTTCCTCTTGCCGACTCTTGACTATCATATAATCAATATATGCTTCCATGTTCCTTCCCAACTGTGGCTGAAAGACAGTGATAATCAGTCTTTGAAAGGTGGCCGACGCATTACAAAGGCCAAAAGGCATCCTCAGCCAGCCATACAGCCCTTTCTCAGTAATGAACGACGTTTTGTAATGATCCTCTGACCACATGGGGATTTGATGAAAGCCTGAATATGCATCCATGAAGCTTAACAAAGCATGGCCGGCGGTGGAGTCCACCAGTCGATCCAACTTAGGCAAGGGGAAACTGTCTTTGGGACAAGCCTTATTGACATCGGTGTAGTCCGCACACATCCTCCAAGTGCCATTAGGCTTTTGCACCATGACTACATTCGCTATCCATTCGGGATAATAAGTCTCTCTGATGAATTTTGATTCCAACAACTTCTGAACTTCCTGGTCGACCGCCTGGTTCCTGGCCGGTCCTAAATGCCTTTTCTTCTGACGAACAGGTTTTAAACTTGCATCAATTCCAGACATTTCTTCAACACAATAAGCAAAAACGTCTTGAAATTCTTTCAGCAAGCTGATTAAGAGGCCCCTCAAATCAGGAGAGAGTTAAGACCCAATCTTCAAGGTTCTTTCTGGACGAGCCTCGTCCAAACATACATCTTTTGGGACTTCCACCGGCTCTGGACGTTCTAGTCCCAGCCCCATAATGGCCATTACTTCTTCAGACGAGGGTGGCTCTTCCTTGACGGGCTTATACTTCCCTTTCTTGCTGGGGAGATGTTCAGACATTTTCCTTGAGGGAGCAATCGGCGTCTGAGGACTCTCAATTGCCATTCTCAGCGAGGCCACTTGGTCCTTTACAGTTTCGGACGCCTTCCTTTCTCCAGCAACCTTCGTCTTATCTTTCCCAAATTCAGAGGGGCTTCTTCCGCCAGTGATCTTCGTCTGGTCTTCATTGTCTGCTTTCCATGACGACGGATTGAGGGTTGTTAGGTAACATTCCCTAGCCGCCTGCTGATCTCCATACAAAGAGCCAATTTTGCCACCATCACATTTAAATTTCATAAGCATCAAGTGACTTACAATTACAGCTTTAACATGATTCAGAGTTGGCCGTCCAAGTATGACATTATAGGCTGTCAAATCTCGGACAACCAATAACTTGATAAACAAAGTCCTTGAGGCATCCTTCTCTCCAACTCGAACAGGCAAAGTCACTGTTCCCATGGGATGGATGACTCCTCCCCCAAACCCTATGATGGGATGATGGACGGGGACCAAGTTATTCTCATCAAACTTCAATCTAGACAAGCAATCTGCGCTAATGATGTCTGTCGAGTTTCCGGTGTCAATCAGAATTATTCTTACTCTTAAGTTTGCTATCTTCATTTCTACAACCAAAGGGTCATCATGGGGAGTCTTCAGCTTCCCCCGATCTTGCTCACTAACCACCACCTTTGGGAAGGGCTCGGTCTTTGTCTGATCAGTTAGCAAGACTTGACCGAGCTCCCTGATTTTTGTGCCCTCTATTGGTTGGTCCTCCAGCGGCAAACCCTCCTGAGATAACAAGTACAACATCCTCGTTAGTGCTTTCACTCTCCTTCTTCTTGCTCTGACGATCATCTCTCCTCTGAAACTTCTTTCCACCTTGGGGTAAGTATGAGTTATCTTTCCTTTTCGAGCTAGATCCTCCAAAGCCCTCTTAAGGTGCTTACATTCATTGGTCTCGTGACCACAGTCTATGTGAAAGTGACAGTATTTACTCTTGTCTCTGTTTTCGTAAGGAGTCTTCATTTCAGCCGGAGCCTTCAGCTCATATTGGTCCTTTATCTCCATAAGAATGGAGTATTGGTCCTTGCTGAATTCAATATGGTTAGTCAAGGCTCGGATTCCTTTCTCTTGCTTCTTCTGGACGAAGTAGTGGTTGAGGTAATTACCCAAGTCTCGGCCTTTTTGGGGTTGCTCTTCTTTGGCTGAGCAACCTCTTCAGGCTTCTTGGACTCGGGGTGCTTTGCCTCAGCACATACTTCAGTGGCGTTTATAAACGCTTCGACTTCCTTTAAAGCTTCGGCACGAGTGGTGATTTTCTTTTTCACCAGGTCAAACTTAAAACTTCCTTAGTCCCCTGATAAAGGCGTCAAAGGCCACACCAGCATTGAGATCTTGAATCTGAAGGGCTTCTAGATTAAATCTTTTAACAAAACTTCTGAGGGCTTCCTTGGGTCCTTGGACGACTTTACCCAAGTGCATGCTTGTTTTCAGTTCTTGCCGATTGGCAACAAAGTGACTAGTGAATAGGTAACTAAGCTCAGTAAAATTGTTGACTGAATTAGGGGGGAGATTGTTAAACCACTTCTGAGCTACTCCTTTCAGAGTAGCCGGAAAGTTCTTACACCATGTAGCATCATCCACTGCTTGGACGTACATCTGATGCTTATAAGCGGATAGGTGATCGTCTGGATCGGTAGTTCCATCAAAGGGCTCTATAGTAGGAAGTTTTACCTTTGGGAAGGGGGGCGCTTCCATGATCCTGGCCGAGAACGGGGTCGGCCAGTTGATCCGGAGGGCTCCCAGCTGTCCCTCGATGGGTATGAACTCCTTTCTGTGTTCTTTCAACACAGGGTTAGATGAAGTGTTTGCAGGGGATGAACGCCTATAAACCATGGGCTGAACCACCGTTTTTTCTTATCTTGGACGAACAAGAGAAGGGCCCAGACTTCTTTCTTCTGTTCTGGACGGTATCCTCAAAGGAGGGTCTCTCAAGTACGGTGTAGACCCTGTGGCCTACCGTTGTAATGCAGCAGCTTTCTTTGCCTCGAGGTATTCCTTGGCATATGTTTCCATTCGGTGCCCGCTTGGACGAACATGATCCTGGGTCCTAACCACTAGGTTCCAGTCCATCTTCATTCACTGCTCACTAACTTCTTTCTGCTTTTCTCTGGCTGTTCTCCTAGAGGGTTCCTGACGAACAGGTCGACTTGGACCTGCACGGTTCCCCTGGGAATGCCCCCTAAGGGGAATTGGATTGCTAGCTGCTGGCTCTGGATTTATACGAAAAAACAGCATGTTGCTCTTGATCTGTTCCTGGACGACTGCTGCCATCTTAGTCTGAAAATCATTCAACACGTTCTCAAGATGGGCAGCAGTCACTGGACGTTCAAGATTCTCCTGTATGACAGGTACTTGACTTTTTCCAGGGACATTGATGATGGACGGAAGCCTATCCCTTCCTCGAGGCGGTCTCTCATGGTCTACTGTATCTTCGACATTGATCTGAAAACTTCGATTTCTAGCCACGTTGGATGATTGACAGTCAGTCATCGTGCATCTCCCCACAAACGGCGCTAAATGTTTAGTATGCTTGTCCAACAAGTATGCTACAGATTTAGCTTTCTTGTCCAGCAAGTAAACTAGTTTCCCTTAGATGTTCTTCACTTGGAGACTTGTGCAACAATGTCTGAATTAGTCCTGTCCGAGCCCGAGCTTCGTTTCTGAACCTGCAAAAAGGGACCCACACTGGAGGTTTGGGTGGTGGTTCCCCCTCCGAAGCTTAAGTCAGATATCAGGAGTTGTAAGGAGAAAGTAGAGATAGAGAGAGAAAGTGAGAGAGTATTTCTTCAGAGTAAGTTTACACTGTTTGCATTGAATGATCTTTCTCCTGATTTCAGGGGTATTTATAGTGATTGTGGTATGACAGCTATCCTTAATAATTGCCCTACAATAGTGGCATCTGATTGGCTAAGCAATCAGACCATGACACTTGGCAAGCTAGGATTTGTGATGGCTTATCAACCAATCACCCGCAGCCACCTTCAAAGGTTTGGGCTCTGACTAACTTTTGGGCCAGAAAAGTAAGCCTTTTCTCCCAACTGGTTACAACCCAAGGGTTTAAATCTTTTTTTCCTTTATTTAATATAAGAGGACACGTGTACGTCCCTGATGGGCCCAAGTGTCTCTAAAGGAGCCGTAGATATTTTAGGCTACAACAGGACCAATGTTCAGTGGTTTTCTCATAGTATTTAGAAGGAATTAGTCCTTCCTTAATACAATTGAGATCAGCACCACTATTAAACAATGCCATGCTATTAATTTTGAAATCATTATCTATAATCAAAGTAATTAGACAATACCATTTCTGGTAATTAATTCTTTGAATAATTTGAAGAAAATTTTCATCATTAATTGGATTTTCATAAATCTGGATAGAATTTGTTTGAATAGGAGGTTCTGATGGTTCTCCGATTTCAAAATTGGAATTTTGAAGAAGTGTAATTTTTGCTTCAAGTTTCAAATCTTTCGTTTGATGATTTAAAACATTTTTCTCAAGTTCTTTAATCTGAGATTTAATTTAATTAACCTCAGATTGGAGATCTTGGGTATTTATTGGAGTAATAAAAGTTTTGTTATATGGAGAATCATCAAGAATTTTTTGAAGACTAAAAGAAATCTATTTTTCACTCTCTTTAATTGGAGAAGATTTTAAAACAATTTCTCTTAAACTTTCAAGATATTACATTCTTAGGGCACTATCTTGAATTTGATCAACAATTTTGAGAAGTAATTCTTTTTCCTTCTCTTTTTTTTGAAATAACACAAAGTTCTTTTGAACATAATTGAATAGAATGATCAGAATTAAATTCATCAGAATCCTGATCATAATCTAGTTGGTAAATAATATTATCGAAATCAGAATGCTCAGATCCTTCTGGCTCACTCTGATTCAATTGGAAAATATTAATCTTATTTTTAAAACCACAATTATTTGCCTTGTAACCAGGCTTGCCACATTTGTAACAAATAATCTTTTGGAAATCCTTTTATGAAATTTCCGTTGGAAATGTCTTCTTCTTCTTTTGATAAAACTTTTCAGAATAAGGTAATTTCTTTTAACGAAATTTTTGAACTTGTTTATACTTCTGTTTTCGAACAGTAGAAGGGGCTTGCATTTTCTCAAAGCCAAAGGCTTCACAGAAAGATCCAAGTTCTTGTCTTTGCTAAGCTTTTTCATTTCCATACTTAGATTGGATCTTTAGCTCATTGTAAAGAGATAGTCCTTCCTTTTTTATGGAAGCAAACAATTGTCCATATGTCAATTGATCATACGGAATTGATTCTTTATTTGTAGCCTCTCTTAATTTTTGGAAGATTCTTTGAGCAAATAAATTTGGAAGTCCATAAACGACTTTTTCTTTCCACAATGGTTGTTGACTATCGTTTCTGGTAAGAATATTGGACAAGAATGTATCTTTATACCAGCGATAATCATTCAGAGTTAAACAACGAAGATTTGTTAAAATTAAAGATGAAGATTTTGAACATTCATTTGTTCCACCAATAATGGAGAGAAATAGTTTAGAGTAAAAGAGCAAATCCGTCTTTCGTTCCATCTGGTTTAGTGTGAGAACAAATGCGTGCTCTTTCTTCTGGAGTGAAAGTGTTATCCCACCAACTTTTTAGTTGGCTGGAAAAACTACTCACAATATTGAAAGTAATTTGATCATTTGAAAAATTATTTGAAGCATATGCACTAGCTGCAATACACATTTCTAGCAAAACTTTGGAAATTTCAAATTCTGATCTACCATTTATATTCTAATCATATAGTTGGTCACCAGAATAAGCTTTTTGTGAACCATAGGTTCCTCTTTCTTCAAATTGAAGATCAAGAGGAGTAGGTCTGGAATAATAATTTCTCATTGGATTATTGTTTCGGTTTTTAAAACGAATTCTACTAACTTGAGATGGAGACTCGTCACCTGAAGAAAAGGCTTGGACAGTTTCATTTGCCTTTTTATCCTTTTCTATACATGTGATGTTTTTGTCTAACATTTCAGAAATTCTTTTTAAAATATTATTATTACCAATACCTTTTGAAATTGGAAAGACAGTTGGAACATTAATAAGAGGTTTTGTAATTTCATTTGGAAAACTTGAATTTTCTTTGTTGGAGAGAAATTTCATTTATCTTCTTTGACAAAGCATCTACTTCTTTGGAAGACTGAGATTCCGAAGTTTGATGATCTTTTGAAGACAAGGAATCAATTTGAGTTGATATTATATCAACTTGTTTGGAAATTGTATGTAAAATTGTACTTGAAAAATTATTTTGTTCATAAACCTTTTTGATATCTCCTAAAGTAGGATCTGACTTGTCATCAGCATCTCTTCCTACTTTATATGGAGCAGCTTTACAAGTACCTTCATCCGTGGTAACTTGCAAACCTGTTAATGGAGGATGAATGGACGAAACCAATTCACCATTTTGAAGAGTCCATTTTTGAGCTAAATTGGATTTAACACATAAATCCGAAAATTGATAAGGAATTTTTAAATTACTTAAGTATATTGGAAGCCATGTAAAAAATGGAATATTTGCAGATAAATTGTTCTTGAGATCATAATATTCTTCACGAACAAAATCTTGAGCAGACTTATCAAAATTGGAGAAAAAACATATTCTTTTTTCAAAATGTTTTGGATCATTAAAATCTTTTCGAATTATTTCTTTATCAATTTGGAATCTACCTCTAGTGAGAACATTCAAGCTAGAATATTTTGGAGGTCTCATATCAGACTTAGTTGGTGATGGAATGTCATCTTTTTGAGTAATCGGTTTCTTTTGAACTGGGTGCCTATTGGAATTAGAAACCTTTGAAAGAACTTTTTCGAGTTTTTTCTTCAACGTCTTCCTACTGATAAAACACTACAATAACAGTTATAGTATGAGGGAACGGAGGGACCACCTTACCGGGACCAACAACACGGCTGACCAAACGGCTTTACAGGCTGACCAAACCCCAAATTTGCCAAACCCAGATATAACCACTATTACAGCGGTTTAACAATATTGGATGCAGAATAGAAACTAAGAGCAGTTTAATTCAGAGGCTCTGATAGATAAACAATTTTGAAATGAAAACAAACTTATTAAAGTGCATGAAATGGAAACTTACAGAAGTAACTTGGAAATGATAATTTTTGCTCTAATTTTTGCTCTCTATTTTATACTCTGATTACAACTGGATACAAGAGAGTCTATTTATAGACTAATGATGGGGATACAATTATTTGAGTACAATAATTGAACAGACATAATTATTACATTTTTTGAATCTAACTATTTTCTTTTTCACAATCTTGGATAGGTGGATGAATTTTCTCCGCAACTTTTGAAAATCATGGACAGATGCGCTTAACTTTTGATTTTGTCTTAAATTGTACGTGGAAGCAAACTTCTTTTGCTTTGTTTCAACTGCTGCTGAAGTTGCTTGTTTTGTTGAACAGCTGGAAGTGCTGTTTGGAAATTTCTGGATCTTTGGATACCTGTAGATTGGAAATAGTGTCCCTAAATGTTGCCTAAGTGTAAACACTTAGCGGGATCTTTTCCTTTTGCCCTATTTCTGCGTGGATAATTCCACCGGGCTTTTCATTAATCTCAGAAATCAAATGGATCCTGAGAACATGGGCCGCCATACAAATCTGGGCTAGAGCCTTGTGATGAGGAACTGGGTTTGGAAGACGGACTTTTGGGATTTTCTGTAGTTTGACTAATGAATTGCATAAATTGATTGAAAAGTTTAG
This sequence comes from Beta corolliflora, assembly GCA_947648045.1. Taxonomy (NCBI): domain Eukaryota; kingdom Viridiplantae; phylum Streptophyta; class Magnoliopsida; order Caryophyllales; family Amaranthaceae; genus Beta; species Beta corolliflora. The sequence goes on from CANSZD010000236.1 coordinate 279,620, forward strand.
ACTTGTCAATGTGGGCCTTCTTTTTGGAACTGGATTTGGACTTTGTAGATGAGGATGAAGATTGTATTAACTTTTGAGGAGTGGATGGAGGAGCCATATGGGTTTGTTTATATTGTTGAAAGCTCTGCTTGGTCCATTCATTGTAATCTTGGAGAGCAGATGAACCATTTTGGAGGTATTTGGATACACAATCCTGTAATTTTGGATATATGCTGAAGTTTTTCCACCATTTTACCCGAATTCTCAAATTAGGTAAAAGGGTCTGGAATTTAAACTCCGAGAAAAAGAATAATTCCAGCACATAATCCAAGAAATTCAGAATATTTGGCAGAAATAAATAATACTAGAAAATTCAAATCCTTCTTGGACTCTAGTTTTAGAACAGTATAGCTGGAACGGAGCTTGAAGCTCTTCTGGAATGATTTTTGGAGTTGCTTCATAACGTTCCCACCATTTAAGAAACCAAATTGGAAATGTTTTATTCTTTTGGAGACAATCATGATGGAAACTAAAGAACCACGAATGGTTATAACTTTGGATTAAGAAAGTACAATACCATGCTTAGATATAATCATAATAATCATACGTTAAGTGTTTTACAAAAGAAAGCAAAAGATCCCGCTAAGTGTTTTACACTTAGGCAAAATTTAGGGACACTATTTCCAATCTGCCAAAGATCCAGAAATTTCCAAACAACACTTCCAGCTGTTCAACAAAACAAGCAACTTCAGCAAAAGTTGAAACAAAGCAAAAGAAGTTTGCTTCCACATACAATTCAAGAAAAAATCAAAAGTGAATAGTGTTGAATAGTGCGCAATAGTAAGGTAAATAGTACTATGAATAGTACTTTTCCACTTTCGGCAAAAGTTAAGCACATCTATCCAAGATTTTCAAATGTTGCGGAGAAAATTCATCCACCTGTCCAAGATTGTCAAACAGAAAATAGTTAGATTCCAAAAATGTAATAATTATGTCTGTTCAATTATTGTACTCAAATAATTGTATCCCCGTCCTTAGTCTATAAATAGACTCTCTTGTATCCAGTTGTAATCAGAATAAAAAATAGGCAGTAGAATAGAGAGATTTAAGAAAGATTCTTGTAATCTCCCCGCTTTCTTGTACTCTCACTTTCCATCATCAATTAGAATTCAAATTTTCAAAGTTTCAAACATACTGTCAATAGTAAGTTTCCATTTACCTCTCCCTTTCAAATTTTATTGTCTTTTAAGTAATTTGTATGCCTTCCCATGTCCTGGGCCCCCTTTCCAGGTATATATGTATATTTATATATATATTTATATACATATATATATCATATATCCATATATGTATATAAATACATATATATATCATATATACATATATGTATATAAATACATATATATATCATATATACATATATACATATATATTATATATATAAAAATATATATATACACCAAGGAAGGGAACCAGGACAGGGGAAGGCACAGATTACTTAAAAAAGACGATAAATAAATTTGGAAAGAAAAGCAAACTAATTAAAGTGCATGAAATGGAAACATACAGTAGTAATCTTAGAAGTATGATTGAAAATTTGAATCTTTAATTCTTATTGATGATGGAAAGTGAGAGTACAAGAGTGCGGGGAGATTACAAGTAACTCTCTCTATTTTTGCTCTCTATTTTTTACTCTTAAACTCTGAGAAGAAATGGATACAAGCGAGTCTATTTATAGACTAAGGATAGGGGTATAATTATTTTAGTACAATTATTGGAGTAAACAAAATAATTACATCTTTGGAATCTAACTATTTTCTTTTGACAAACTTGGACAGATGGATGAATTTCTTCCACAGGTTTTGACATTTTTGGACAGGTGTGCATTCTTTATCCGAAAGTGGAATAGCACTATTCACTTTTACTATTTGGCGCTATTTCGTACTATTTGCTTTTGACTTTTGCTGCATGGTTGGAAAATTTGCTCGTGAAATCAATTTTTTCAATTAATTGCTTTTGCTAGAGTGCTTATCTTAAGAGAGAAAACTGGACAGCTGGAAAGTGCTCATACATGGAAATCATTACTGACTTGGATGTAGCTGGAATCAAACCTTGGTACCTGAAAATTGGAATAGTGTCCCTTACTTTTGCCTAAGTGTAAAAACACTTAACGGGATCTTTTGATTTTTTCCTTTTGCCCTAATTTTGCGCGGATAATTCCACCGGGCTTTAAATTTTATTATTATCATTATATATACTCAGAAATCAAATGGATCTTGAGAACATATGCCGCCATACAAATCTGGGCTCAGTGAAGAGGAACTGGAACTGTTGGAAGATGGACCTTTTGAAGTTTGATTGATGAATTGAAGACATTGGTCACAGAGCTCAGCCTTATTAATTTGGGCTTTACCTTTGGACCTTGTCTTGGACTTGGATTTTGAGGATGATGGAGACTTTTCTAGTTGCTGAGAAGTTGAGGGATTGACTGATGGAGCAATTTGGAGGTGTTGGGTTTGCTGATATTGTTGAAAACTTATTTTTGTCCAGTTGTTGTATGCTTGTAGAGCAGATGGACCATTTTGAAAATACTTGGACACACATTCTTTTAGTTTTAGATATATTTTAAAGTTCTTCCACCATTTGATCCTAAATTCTTGAGTAAGGGAAAACGGCCTAGCAGATACGGTTCTGAGAAGAGAGTATTGCCAGCACATTATCCAAGAAATGCGAAATGTCTGGCAGAAGTATAAGGCATTGGAGAATTTGAATCCCTCTTTGATGTTGGATTTTGTACAATATAATTGGAAGGAATCCTGGAGTTCTTCAGGGAATATTTCAGGAGGTGCTCCATAACATTCCCACCATTCTAAGAACCAAATTGGAAAGGTTTTATTCTTCTGGAGACAATCTGGATAGAAGCTAAAAACCAAGAATGGTTATAGCTTTGGATGAGGAACACATTGAACCAGGCTTGGATATAATCGTAGTAATTGTATGTTTTTGGGAGAGTGGAATCTTGACAATTGGAGGAAAATGATCTTGATTTTGTGAGAGAAATATTGCAGTGTGTACTGGAAAGAACATGAAATATCTGACATTTGGAATAATTTGTGGAAGTGGAGATATTGTCTTTGAAATGGCAGGAATCGGTATCTCGAAGGATATTCCTGTAGAATTGGATGGGTTTGGTAATTTCAAAAGGAAACCAGTTGAAATTTGATGGAATTATTATGTGGGCGTATTCAGATATTTTTGTGTTAAAATATTCATGAGATGAAAATTTATTGGAAGTAAGTGTTGTTAGTAAAAGATTTTGATATGCAGGTCTAAGGACATACGAAATATCAGAGGTGATTGGAGAAGTGGTTTCTTGGGTGGCTGTTTGAGATAGTGTTTGAGAATATGAAATTGGAGGGAAACCGAATAAGTTTGAAAATTGATTTGTGGACACAGGAATTCCACCAGTGGGATGTGTAACAATTCCTTGTTGTTGTTGTCTCCTGGAAGTCTTCATTCTGTTCATCCCTGCAGAAATCATATTAATTTGCTTGTAAATAGAATTATTTTGAAGAAGATGGACATCTTTATGTGATAATGAAAAAGAAAATTAAAGATAAATACTTTTATCATTAATGGAAGTATGGATACCGATTTCATTAACCGAAAATGGATAAATTTGAGTTAAAAATGGAGTGTCAAGGATAATGTTATTACTAATATCCTTAACAAGAGTAAATGGAGTTTTGAAACAGTAACCGTCATTGCAAATATAAGCTTTGGAAGTTTTTATCTATTTTGGAGTCTTTGACCATTAGCACTGGACAAATGATCAATGGTTTTCTCATAGTATTTAGAAGGAATTAGTCCTTCCTTAATACGATTGAGATCAGCACCACTATCAAACAATGCAATGCTATTAATTTGGAAATCATTATCTATAAGCAAAGTAATTGGACAATACCATTTCTGGTAATTAATTCTTTGAATAATTTGAAGAAAATTTTCATCATCAATTGGATTTTCAGAAATCTGGATAGAATTTGTTTGAATAGGAGGTTCTGATGGTTCTTCGATTTCCAAATTGGAATTTTGAAGAAATGTTATTTTGGTATCAAGTTCAAAATCATTGGTTTTCAGATTTAAAACATTTTTCTCAAGTTCTTTAATCTGAGATTTAATTTGATTAACCTCGGATTGAAGATCTTGGGTGTTTATTGGAGTAACAAAAGTTTTATTGTATGGAGACTCATCAAGAATTTTTTGAAGACTAAAAGAAACTTGTTTTTCTTTTTCTTCAATTGGAGAAGATTTTAAAACAATTTCTCTTAATCTTTCAAGATATTGCTTTCTTAGGGCACTATCTTGAATTTGATCAATAATTTCGAGAAGTAATTCTTTTTCCTTCTCTTTTTTGGAAATAACACAAATTTCTTTTGAACACAATTAGAAAGAGTGATTAGAATTAAATTCATCAGAATCCTGATCATAATCTAGTTGATAAATAATATTATCGGAATCATAATGCTCAGATCCTTCTGGCTCACTCTGATACCAAGAAAGGGAACCAGGACATGAAGAGGCACATATTAGTTAAAAAAGATGATAAATAAATTTGAAAGGAAAAGCAAACTAATTAAAGTGTATGAAATGGAAACTTACAGTATTAAATTTTGGAAGTATGATTGAAAATTTGAAACTTTAATTCTTATTGATGATGGAAAGTGAGAGTACAAGAGTGCGGGGAGATTACAAGTAACTCTCTCTATTTTTGCTCTCTATTTCTTACTCTTAAACTCTGAGTAGAAATGGATACAAGCAAGTCTATTTATAGACTAAGGATGGGGGTACAATTATTTGAGTACAATTATTGGAGTAAACAAAATAATTACATCTTTGGAATCTAACTATTTTCTTTTGACAATCTTGGACAGATGGATGAATTTCTTCCACAAGTTTTGACATGTTTGGACAGGTGTGCATTCTTTAGCCGAAAGTTGAATAGCACTATTCACTTTTACTATTTGGTGCTATTTCGTACTATTTGCTTTTGACTTTTGCTGCATGGTTGGAAAATTTGCTCGTGAAATCAATTTGTTCAATTGATTTCTTTTGCGAGAGTGCTTATCTTAAGAGAGAAAACTGGACAGCTGGAAATAACTCATACATGGAAATCATTACTGACTTGGAAGTAGCTGGAATCAAACCTTGGTACCTGAAAATTGGAATAGTGTCCCTTACTTTTGCCTAAAAACACCTAGCGGGATCTTTTGATTTTTTCCGTTTGCCCTAATTTTGCGTGGATAATTCCACCGGGCTTTTAATTTTATTATTATCATTATATATACTCATAAATCAAATGGATCTTGAGAACATAGGCCGCCATACAAATTTAGGCTGGTGCCTTGTGAAGAGGGACTGGAAATGTTGGAAGATGGACATTTTGAAGTTTGATTGATGAATTGAAGAAATTGCTCAAAGAGCTCAGCTTATTAATTTGGGCTTTACCTTTGGACCTTGTCTTGGACTTGGATTTTGAGGATGATGGAGACTTTTCTGTTTACTGAGAAGCTGAGGGATTGACTGATGGAGCAACTTGGAGGTGTTGGGTTTGGTGATATTGTTGAAAACTTATTTTAGTCCAGTTGTTGTATGCTTGTAGAGCAGATGGACCATTTTAAAAATACTTGGACACACATTCTTTTAGCTTTGGATATATTTTAAAGTTCTTCCGTTATTTGATCCTAAATTCTTGAGTAAGGGATAACGGCCTAGCAGATACGGTTCTGAGAAGAGAGTATTGCCATCACATTATCCAAGAAATACTTTTAAAAGAAATCTCTTGGATAATGTGATGGTAATACTCTCTTCTCAGAACCATATCATCTGGGCCGTTTTCCCTTACCCAAGAATTTAGGGTCAAATGGTGGAAGAACTTTAAAATATATCCAAAGCTAAAAGAATGTGTGTCCAAGTATTTTCAAAATGATCCATCTGCTCTACAAGCATACAACGACTGGACTAAAACAAGTTTTCTACAATATCAGCAAACCCAGCACCTCCAAATTGCTCCATCAGTCAATCCCTCAGCTTCTCAACAACCACAAAAGTCTCCATCATCCTCAAAATCCAAGTCCAAGACAAGGTCCAAAGATAAAGCCCAAATTAATAAGACTGAGCTCTTTGACCAATTTCTCCAATTCATCAATCAAACTTCTAAAGGTCCATCTTCCAACAGTTCCATTCCCTCTTCACACGGCTCCAGCCCTGATTTGTATGGCGGCCCATGTTCTCAAGATCCATTTGATTTTTGAGTATATATAATAATAATAATAAAATTAAAATCCCGGTGGAATTATCCACGCAAAATTAGGGCAAAAGGAAAAGATTAAAAGATCCCGCTATGTTTTTACACTTTGGCAAAAGTAAGGGACACTATTCCAATTTTCAGGTACCAAGGTTTGGTTCCAACTACTTCCAAGTCAGTAATGATTTCCATGTATGAGCACTTTCCAGCTTTTCTAGTTTTCTCTCTGAAGATAAGCACTCTAGCAAAAGTAATCAATTGAACAAATTGATTTCACGAGCAAATTTCCAACCATGTAGCAAAAGTCAAAAGCAAATAGTACGAAATAGCGCCAAATAGTAAAAGTGAATAGTGCTGATAAATAGTGCTATTCCACTTTCGGCTAAAGAATGCACACCTGTCCAAAAATATCAAAAGTTGTGGAAGAAATTCATCCATCTGTCCAAGTTTGTCAAAAGAAAATAGTTTGATTCCAAAGATGTAATTATTTTGTTTACTCCAATAATTGTACTCAAATAATTGTACCCCCATCCTTAGTCTATAAATAGACTCGCTTGTATCCATTTATACTCAGAGTTTAAGAGTAAAAAATAGAGAGCAAAAATAGAGAGATTTACTTGTAATCTCCCCGTACTCTTGTACTCTCACTTTCCATCATCAATAAGAATTAAAGTTTCAAATTTTCAATCATACTTCCAAGATTTCTACTGTAAGTTTCCATTTCATGCACTTTAATTAGTTTGCTTTTCCTCAAAAGATCATCAAACTTCGGAATCTCAGTCTTCAAAAGAAGTAGATGATTTGTCAAAGAAGATTAATGAAATTTCTCTCCAGCAGCAAAATTCAAGTTTCCCAAATGAAATTACAAAACCTTTTATTAATGTTTCAACTGTCTTTCCTATTTCAAAAGGTATTGGTAATAATAATATTTTAATAAGAATTTCTGAAAGGTTAGACAAAAATATCACATGTATAGAAAAGGATAAAAAGGCAAATGAAATTGCTCAAGCCTTTTCTTCAGGTGATGAGTCTCCATCTCAAGTTAATAGAATTCGTTTCAAAAACTGGAACAATAATCCAATGTGAAATTATTTTTCTAGACCTACTCCTCCTGAACTTCAATTTGAAGAAAGAGGAACCTATGGTCCCCATAAAGTTTATCACCAGGTGGAAAAAGTTCAACCGCTCCGGTCAAAACCGGGCTTACCGCTCCGGTTTTGGGCCACATCAGTTGGACTCGCAGCAGTCCCCAAATATTAACTGATCCGGTCCTAAACCGGATAAGTTAATCATTTACCGCTGCGGTTTTGACCCAAAACCGCAACGGTTGACTACCCCAAAAACCAAAAAAAAAATTATTTTTTGCATTTTTTCATTATTAATCTATACAAAATCAATAATATATATCAATACTCTTTTTATTAAGTATATTATGCTCAATCGAAGCACAAGAATCCTTTACAATGTCTATCAATGTAGCTCAAATTAGCATCCTAAAAAAAATCCTTTACAATGTCTATCAATGAAGCTCAACATTGTGGAGAGTGAAGGAAGCTAGCATCCACTTCATCCATTGAATTTAAGTAATGAAAAGCAGAGGTCAAAGAAAAAGAGCATACAATCGCTGCAAATTAGAAGGAAGGTTATATGGTAGTGAGCCTCCAAAATTGTTATGGCTTAAGTCACTGCAAACATTAGCACATAAGTGTTAGACAATGAATTTAAGACACAGGAAGTTCTGGACTTATTACCATCTCAGTATTGATGATCCTGGTCTCTATTTTACCATCTCTGCTTAAAGAAATGAAGTACGCAGAACACATTAGGTTTTGTGAAACATGCTACTTTTTTTAGAGTATAGCTCAAAACTGATAGTTCTAGATCTTTGATCATGGCTATTCATTTATATGTCATATCACAGTTTTGATGAGCTCAAGAGTCTGCATGGTTTAGAAGATGAGAGGCCATCTAATGGAGCGCCAGGCCCTCAGAAACCGAGCTCTGGACTTCTTAGTATGTATTTGAAAGTTTATGATCTGCTATTTTGGAGTACCCAAATATTTTTTTATTTATTACTTGTCACTGATATACATTTTAACTTGGCAGCCATCACACTGAACTGTGTCGGGGCAACAATGAGGGAGAAGCCACCATTGATTAAGAAGTTGCCGGCTACAACACCCTAATCTATGATATACCCATTTCGCCACTTTTGTACAATACCCTAATCTAGAGCGCCATGAAGATATTCACAACAGAAGGCATGCGATCCATCTCTTGCTCCCTCATAAAAGGCATGTTCTCCCAAGGCAACATCTGTGATCAGTTTCATTACATTAAACTCAGCAAAGGAAACACGAAGTATAACAATAGTTGTGACTTTCATCACCTAATGTCAGATTTGGAATTTATGTCATTGAAGTGAAAGAGAAAAAGGATTCCACACAATGAGGTTATCAAGCCATTCTAAAATAGAATTTATATCACCAACCAGTCATCATAATTATATTTCATAAAAAAAAATGCAGGACAAAATTAGAGATTGGGGTAGTTCCAAAAATGTAAAGTCAAGTGAATGAAACCTCCAGGGTTGAGACTTATGAACACATGGTAATACGCTCATGTCAAATGGGGTAGTTGGAATGTCAAAGCTCTCACTTCTAATGACCTTACACGGGACAATTGTCCACAATCACATTAACTTCATGTTTGCATCCCTTATTTTCTCAGGGATGATGGAATAAATGTATCATTGGGATCACATCTCCTGTTGAGTACATGATATAATTAACACTTGCAGGAATAGAACACAAATAGTAGGAAGCCAGCACTTACGTTGCTTTCTGCATAGCCTTCATAGCACTAGTACCAGATTTGAATGCAGTAACTGTCTCTGTTGTTGCTTTTGCAGAATCAAGCATTATGATCTGCAAGCATCAGATAAATACAAAATTATGGACTTTTTTATAACATAGACGCAATATCGCATGCACATTTATATGCAATTTAAGTCCAATGAAGAGTGGTATCTGAAGCAGTGCAGAAAGGCATACACAAATTTAACTGATAATGCTTAAAGATAATAGTCCAGCACTAACCTGATCATGAATTCGTAGTTGAAAATTCCCAACATGCTCCACTTGTTGTTCGTATAACCTGTTCCTCTTTAAACATTGAATGGTAGCTTCAACAGAAAGAAGCAATGTTGTCAGATATATTGATTACAAAGAACATATGTGAAAATTATGCCTGCTTTAGTAATTTCATAACCAAATTAGCAGCAAAGGTTGTGACAGTATTGATTAGAAAGACATCCTTAAGCTCCTTGGCACTCCATTTTTATCTCAAATTTATCCATTTTCGGTTAATGAAATCGGTATTCATACTTCCATTAATGATAAACGTATTCATCTTATATTTTCTTTTTCATTATCACATAAAGATGTCCATCTTCTTCAAAATACTTCTGTTTACAAGTAAATTAATATGATTTTCGTAGGACTGAACAGAATGAAGACTTCCAGCAGACAACAACAACAAGGAATTGTTACACATCCCACTGGTAGAATTCCTGTGTCCACAAATCAATTTTAAACTTATCCGGTTTCCCTCCAATTTCATATTCTCAAACACTATCTCAAACAGCCACCCAACAAACCACTTCTCCAATCACCTCTAATATTTCATATGTCCTTAAACCTGCATATCATAATCTTTTCCTAACAACACTTACTTCCAATAAATTTTCATCTTATGAAGATTTTAACACAAAAATCTCAAAATACGCCCACATAATAATTCCATTAAATTTCAATTGGTTTCCTTTTGAAATTACCAAACCCATCCAATTCTACAGGAATATCCTTCGAGATACCGATTCCTGCCATTTCAAAGACAGTATCTCCACTTCCACAAATTATTCCAAATGTCTGATATTTCAGGTTTTTTCCAGTACAGACTGAAATATACCTCTCATAAAATCAAGATCACTTTCCTCCAATTGTCAAGATTCCACACTCCCAAAAACATACAATTACTACGATTATATCCAAGCCTGGTTCAATGTCTTCCTCATCCAAAGCTATAACCATTCAT
>CANSZD010000236.1:295000-305000 GCA_947648045.1 Beta corolliflora
TGGGTTTACTGATAATCTTGAAAATCCTTCTTAGTCCAGTCATTGTAATCTTTGAGAGCAGATGGACCGTTTTGAAAGTACTTGGACACACAATCTTAAAGCTTTGGATAGATTTGGAAGTTCTTCCACCATTTGACTCTAACTTCTTGAGTAAGAAAAAATGATCTGGAAGGAAGGTGTCTAATAAGAGAGTATTGCCAGCACATTATCCAAGAAATTTGAAATGTCTGGCAGAAGTATAAAACATTGGAGAATTCAAATCCTTCTTTGATATTGGACTTGGAACAATATAATTGGAAAGAATCCTGGAGTTCTTCAGGCAAGATTTATGAAGTGGCACCATAGTGTTCCAACCATTCAAGAAACCATATTGGAAATGTTTTATTTTTCTGGAGACAATCTGGATGGAAGCTAATGAACCATGAATGGTCATAGCTTTGGACAAGGAAGACATTATACCTGGCTTGAATGTAATCGTAATAGTTGTAGGTTTTTGGAAGAGTAGAATCTTGGTAGTTGGAGGAAAATGATCTTGATTTTGTGAGAGGGATATTGCAGTTTGTGCTGGAAAGAACCTGGAATATCAGACATTTGGAATAATTGGTGGAGGTGAAAATATTATCTCTGAAATAACAGAAATTCGTGTCTCGAAGGATATTCCTGTTGTATTGGACTGGTTTAGTAATTTCAAATGGAAACCAGTTGAAATTTGTTGGAATTAGTTTGTGGGCATATTCAGAGATTTTTTAGTGAAAATCTTCATTAGAAAATTTATTGGAAGTAAATGTCGTTAGGAAAATATTTTGGTATGAAGGTTTGAGGACATAGGAGATGTCAGTGGTTATTGGAGAAGTAGTTTGAGAAATAGTTTGGGCATATAAAGTTGGAGGGAAATCTAATAAATTTGAAAATTGATTGGTGGACACAGGAATTCCACCAGTGGGATTTATGACAATCCCTTGTTGTTGTCTCTTGGAACTCTTCATTCTGTTCGTCCCTACAGAAATCATATTAATCTGTTTATAAATGGAATTAGTTTGAATTAGCAGAAAAACAGACATAATTATTACATTTTGGAATCTAACTATTTTCTTTTGAAAAACTTGGACAGGTGGACAGGCTTTAGCCGCAACTTTTGACAATTTTGAACAGGTGTGCCAACTTCTACCGAAAGTGGAAAAACACTATTCATCAGCACTATTCACTTTTACTATTTGGCACTATTTCGAACTATTTGCTTTTTGACTTTTCTTCATCTTTTGAGAATGTGTACGTAGATGCTTGATATTTGGTGAGCATTGTTGGAGTGCTCATCCTTGTTGGAGCTAAATGCTGGATAGCTGGAAGGTGGTATTGTTGTTGTCTTGACAACAAACCTTGGATACCTGCATATTGGAAATTTGTCCCTAAATTTTGCCTAAGTGTATAAACACTTAGCGGGATCTTTTATTTCTTTTCTTTTGCCCTAACTTTTGCGTAGATAATTCCACCGGGCTTTTTATTTTATTATTAATATATATATACTCATAAATCAAGTGGATCTTGAGAACACGGGCCACCAAATAAGTGTGGGCTGGAGGCCGCGGATGAACTGGAACTGTTGGACGATGGACTTTTTGAATTTTGATTCATGAATTAAAGAAATTAACCAAAGAGCTCAGCCTTATCAAATTGGACCTTACCTTTGGACTTGGATTTGGACCTGGAAGTGGATGGAGACTGATTCTGCTTTGAAGGAGCAAAAGGAGAGAATGGAGAAGTTTGTTGGGTTTGCTGATAATGTTAAAAACCCGTCTTAGTCCAGTCATTGTAATCTTTGAGAGCAGATGGACCATTTTGAAAGTAGTTGGACACACAATCTTGAATCTTTGGATTGATTTGGAAGTTCTTCCACCATTTGACTCTAAATTCTTGAGTAAGAGAAAATGGTCTGGAAGGAAGGTGACTAATAAGAGAGTATTGCCAGCACATTATCCAAGAAATTCGAAATGTCTGGCAGAAGTATAAAACATTGGAGAATTCAAATCCTTATTTGATATTGGACTTGGAGCAATATAATTGGAAAGAATCCTCAAGTTCTGCAGGAAAGATTTCTGAAGTGGCACCATAGCGTTCCCACCATTCAAGAAACCATAATGGAAATATTTTATTTTTCTAGAGACAATCTGGATGGAAGCTAATGAACCAAGAATGGTCATAGCTTTGGACAAGGAAGACATTATGCCAGGCTTGAATGTAATCGTAATAGTTGTAGGTTTTTGGAAGAGTAGAATCTTCGTTGTTGGAGGAAAATGATATTGATTTTGTGAGAGGGATATTCCAGTTTATGCTGGAAAGAACCTGGAATATCAGACATTTGGAATAATTGGTGGAGGTGGAAATATTATCTCTGAAATAGCAGGAATTTGTGTCTCGAAGGATATTCTTGTAGTATTGGATTGGTTTAGTAAATTCAAATGGAAACCAGTTTAAATTTGTTGGAATTAGTCTGTAGGCGTATTCAGAGATTTTTTTTATGAAAATCTTCATTAGAAAATTTATTGGAAAGGATTTTGGTATGAAGGTTTGAGAACATAGGAGATGTCAGTGGTTATTGGAGAAGTAGTTTGAGAGATAGTTTGGGCATATGAAGTTGGAGAGAAATCTAATAAATTTGAAAATTGATTGGTGGATACTGGAATTCCACCAGTGGGATGTATGACAATCCCTTGTTGTTGTCTCTTGGAACTCTTCATTCTGTTCGTCCCTGCATAAATCATATTAATCTGTTTATAAATGGAATTAGTTTGAAGAAGATGGACATCAATATGTTGTAATTTAGCAGAAAATTTGAAAGAAATTCTCTTGTCACAAATGGAAGTATGAATACCAGTTTCATTAACTGAAAATGGATAAATTTGAGTTAGAAATGGAGTGCCAAGGATAATTTTATAACTAATATCCTTTACAAGGATAAATGGAGTTTTGAAATAATAACCATCATTATAAATGGAAGCTTTGGAAAGTTTATACTTCATTTGGAGTCTTTGACCATTAGCAATGGATAAATGTTCAAAATTGGAGAGAATGATCAGAATCAAACTCATCAGAATCCTGATCATAATCTAATTGGTAAATAACATGATCAGAATCAGAATGCTCATATTCCTCTGGCTCACTTTGATGCAATTGGAAAATATTTAAGAGTTTATCTCGTAAATCTGGATTATCTTGGAAAATCTCATTAATCTTATTTTGGAAGTTGCAATTATTTACTTTGTGACCAGGCTTGCCACATTTATAACAAATAATCTTTTGGAAATCCTTTTTTGAAAATTCTTTTGGAAATGTTTTCTTCTTCTTTTGATAAAACTTCTCAGAAGATGGAGATTTCTTTTGAAATTTTTGAACCTGTTTGAGCTTTTGTTTTCGAATAGTTGAAGGGGCTTCGATTTTCTCAAAGCCAAAGGCTTCACAGAAAGTGCCAAGTTCCCTTCTTTGCTGAGCTTTTTGACTTCCATATTTAGATTGGATCTTAAGCTCATTGCAAAGAGATAATCCTTCTCTTTTGATAAAAGCAAACAGTTGGCCGTAAGTCAATTGATCATACGGAATTGTCTCTTTATTTGTGGCTTCTCGTAGTTTTTGGAAAATTCTTTTAGCAAATAAATTTGGAAGTCCTGAAATAAACTTTTCCTTCCAAAATGGTTGTTGACCATCTAGTCTGGTAAGAACATTGGATAAAAATATATCTTTATACCGACGATAATCATTTAACGTTGGACATCGAAGATTGGTCAAAACTAAAGTATTGGATTTTGATAATTCATTTGTACCACCGAGAAAATGAAGACAAATAGTTTGCAGTAAAAGAGCAAATCCTTCTTTTGTTCCATCTGGTTTTTTATGATTGCAAATATCATTTTGATCTTCTGGTGTGAAAGTGTTATCCCACCAGTTTTTTTGTTGGCCTGAAAAACTACTTACTATACTGTGAGCAATTTGGTCATTTGAACAATCATTGGAAGCATATGCATTGGCTGCAATACACAAGTAAAACTTTGGAAATCTCAGCTTCTGATCTACCATCTATATTCCAATCATATAGTTGATTACCATAATAAATTTTTTGAGGACCATAAGCTCCTCTTTCTTAAAATTGAAGGTCTGGAAGAGTAGGTCTGGAATAACAATTTCGCATTGGATTAATGTTCCAGTTTTTGTAATGAATTCTATTAATTTGGGATGGAGACTCATCACCTGAAGAAAAGGCTTGGGCAATTTCATCTGCCTTTTTATCCTTTTCTAGACACGAGATATTTTTGTCTAATTTTTCAGTTTTTTTTTTCAATAGTGCTTTATTACTATTACCAATACCTTTTGAAATTGTCCCTTAAAAAAAAAATACCTTTTGAAATTGGAAAAACATTTGGAACATTAATAAGTGATCTGGAAATTTCATTTGGAAAGGTTGGACTACGTTGTTCAAGAGAAATTCAATTTAATCTATTTGACAAATCATTAACTCCTTTTGAAGATTGAGAATCATAAGTTTTGAAGATAAAGAATCAATTTGAGTTGACATTAAATCAACTTGTTTGGAAATCGTATGTAAAATTGTAATGGAAAAATTATTTTGTTCATAAACCTTTTTTGTATCTCCTAAAGTAGGATCTGACTTATCATCAGCATCTCTTCCTAGTTTATATGGAGCAGCTTCACAAGTTCCTTCATTAGAAGTAACTTGAAAACCTGTTAGTGGAGGATGGATAGATGAAACGAGTTCACCATTTTGAAGAATCCATTTTTGAGCAATATTGGATTTAACATATAAAATAGAAAATGAATAAGGAATTTTTTGATTACTTAAATAAATTGGAAGCCATGTAAAAAATGGAATATTTGCAGATAATCTGTTCGGTTACATATATAGCGCTCACGAATAAACTCTGTGGCAGGTTAATCAAAATTGGAGAAAAACCAATTTCTTTTTTCAAGATGCTCTGGTTATGCAAAATCTATTCAAAGCATCGGTTTGTCAATTTGAAATCCTCCTCTAGTAAGAACATTCAAACTAGAGAACTTTGGAGGTCTCATCTCAGACTTAGTTGGTGATGGTAAATCATCATCAACTATTTCTGGAATAGGAGATTTTTCAAATTAAATATCTTATAATTTTGAGAAGTAGATGGAAAGTAATATGGATTTTGAAAAGTACTGGAGCGTTCATAAGTGCAAGAAGATATTGCACTTTGGAAATCATAATTGGAAGAAGGAGATGGAATCTCCCTACTCGAATGAAATCGAATAAGAACTCTTCCATCCGGTTCTTCAATAATTTGCTCAACCTTTTTCTCCTTTAAGGTTTTTTAAATTGGTGGTGATTGAAGTTGCCATTCATCTGGAATCGTTACTTCATCCCATTCTAAGGTTTGAGGAACATGAGTACTAGCCTTACCATGTTCTACTTTGAAAAGAAAAGTTTGACCAGGAGCAAAACGTATTCTACACCTTGGATTCATTTGAGTATTTAAAAGTTAGTAATAAATATGATAAATAATGGAAAAGTTTCTTGCACCTTTAAATTGGAGATCTTTGGAAAGATTAACATCAAGAGTTAAAGACTAGAGGATATAGGGATCATCCAGATCTTTACTCAAATTTGGAAAACAGTTGAAATAAATTGGACCTTGACAAATATTAGTATTTGCCAAAGCTAATAAAGAATCTTTGAAAGATTTAGGAGATTTATCTCTTAAAGCAAGCATAACTGGACAATCAAGACCTAATCTAACCATAGGCTTGACAGCTATTTGGACACAACCAAAATGGATATACCTAAACCCTTGATTTAGATGTGTTTTGACAGACTCATTATCAAGTAATTGGATGGACATTTGACGTTGGTAAACATTGGTAGTAAATTCCTCTATGTGAATTCCTCTACCAAAATTAAATTCCCAGTTGGAAAATTTATCATAAATATCATTTTTGGAAATCATTGGCATTTTCCAAACAAATGGAACATCTTTTTTAGTAATCTGTTTCTTTTAAACTGGATTCTTACTGCTATTAGAAATTTTTGAGAAAACCTTTTTGAGCTTATTCTTTACTATTTTCTACTGGTAGACACTACAACAAAAGTTATAGTCTGAGGGATTGGAGGGACCACCTAAGGAACCACCACACTGGGACCACCTACACACGGCTAACCAAACCCAGGCTGACCAAACCCCTTACCAAACCCAGATATAACCACTACTACAGTGGCTTAACCATATTAAATGTGAAATAGTAAACTTAGAGCAGTTTGACCATGGCTCTGATACCAAGAAAGGACCCAGGATAGTTCAAAGCAGATTAACTCTAAACAGGAAAGGATCCAGGACAGTTCAAAGTAGATTAACTCTAAAGAACTGAACCTTTAAATGGAAAATGCAAATTAAAACTAAAACTAATATGTAAATTAAATGTTGGAATAAGAGCAAGACTTACAGATATAGTAAAGAGGAAAGGATGACTGAAACTTTAACTTGTATTGATAACTTGGAAAATTACAAGATTTTTATTTCACTCAAACTCTCTCTTAATTTTGCTCTGAAGTATATATATATATATATATATATATATGTATATATATATATATATATATATATATATATATATATATATATATATATATATATATATATATATATGTATGTATATATATATATATATATATATATATATATATATATATATATATATATATATATATATATATGTATGTATGTATGTATATATATATATATGTATGTATGTATGTATATATATATCTATATATATATATATATATATGTGTGTGTGTACATACATATTTTCAATCCGCAACATCTTTTTTTTGCTCTTATGAACGATCCAATACTTATCAAAATATTGAAGATATACCTTCTTCTTCTCAAAATTATAAAATTTTCGAAAAATATCCCATTCCAGAACTAGTTGATGACGACCTCCCATCGCCAACTAAGTCTGATATGAGACCTCTAAAGTACTCTAGTTTGAATGTTCTCACTAGAGAAGGATTTCATATTGATAAAGAAATGATTCGAATAGATTTTTATGATCCAAAAAATCTTGATCAAAGAATATGATTTTTCTCCAATTTCGATAAATCTGCTCAATATTTTGTTCATGAGCAATGGTATGCTCTCATGAACAAATTTTCAGCAAATATTTCATTTTTTGATATGATTTCCAATGTATTTAAGTAATTTAAAAATCTCTTATCCATTTTATGAATTATGTGTTAAATCCAATTTAGCACAAAAATGGACTCTTAAAAATGGTGAATTAGTATCATCCATCCATCCTCCTTTTACAGGTTTGCAGGTTATCATCGATGAAAGTACTTGTCAAGCTGCTCCATATGAAGTTGGAAGAGATGCTGATGACAAGTCATATCCTACTTTAGGAGATATCAAAAAGGTTTATGAACAAAACAATTTTTCAAATACAATTTTACATACAATTTACAAACAAGTTGATTTGATCTCTACTCAAATTGATTCCTTGTCTTCAAAAGATCATCAAACTTCGGAATTTCAGTCTTCCAAAGAAGTAGATGATTTGTCAAAGAAGATAAATGGAATTTCTCTCCAGCAGCAAAGTTCAAGTTTTTCCAAATGAAATTACAAAACCTCTTATTAATATTCCAACTGTCTTTCCAATTTCAAAAGTTATTGGTAATAATAATATTTAAAAAAAAAATTCTGAAAGATTAGATAAGAACATCACGTGTATAGAAAAGAATAAGAAGGCAAATGAAATTGCTTAAGCCTTTTCTTCAGGTGATGAGTCTCCATCACAAATTAATAGAATTCGTTTCAAAAACTAGAAGAATAATCCAATTAGAAATTATTATTCCATACCTACTCCTCCTGATCTTCAATTTGAAGAAAGATGAACCTATGATTCTCAAAAGATTTATTCTGGTGACCAACTATACGATTGGAATATAGATGGTAAATCAGAAATTGAAATTTCCAAAGTTTTACAAGAAATGTGTATTGCAGCTAGTGCATACGCTTCAAATGATTTTACAAATGATCAAAATGCTTCCAACATTGTGAGTAGTTTTTCCGGCCAATTAAAAAGTTGGTGGGATAACACTTTCACACCAGAAGAAAGAACACACATTTGTTATCACACCAAACCAGATGGAACAAAAGATGGATTTGCTCTTTTGCTCCAAACAATATCTCTCCATTTTATTGGTGGAACAAATGAATGTTCAAAATCCACATCTTTAGTTTTAACAAATCTTCGTTGTCCAACTTTGAATGATTTTTGCTGGTACAGGGATACATTTTTATCTAATGTACGTACCAGAAATGATAGTCAACAACCATTTTGGAAAGAATTGTTTATTTCTAGACTTCCAAATTTGTTTGCTCAAAGAATTTTCCAAAAGTTAAGAGAGACTACAGGCAAGAAAACAATTCCGCATGATCAATTAACATATGGACAATTGTTTTCTTTTATCAAAAATAAAGGATTATCTCTTTGTAATGAGCTAAAAATTCAATCCAAGTATGGAAATGAAAAAGCTCAGCATAGACGAGAACTTGGATCTTTCTGTGAAGCCTTTGTCTTTGAGAAAATCCAAGCCCCTTCTACTGTTCGAAAACGAAATTATAAACAAATTCAAAAATTTCGTCAAGATAAATCTTTCACTTCTAAAAAATTTTATCAAAAGAAAGGAAAGCGATTTTCGAAAGGTTTTTCCAAAAAAGAATTCCAAGAGATTATTTGTTATAAATGTGGCAAGGCTGGTCATAAAGCAAATAATTGTAATTTCAAAAATAAGATTAATGAAATTTTCCGAGATGATCCAGATTTACGAGAAAAGCTTTTAAACATTTTCCAACTGAATCAAAGTGAGCCAGAAGAATCTAAACACTCTGATTCTGAGTTTGATAATGTTATTTACCAGTTAGACTATGATAAGGATTTAGATACTTCTCTTTCTGATCATTCTATCCAATTATGTTCCAAAGAACTTTGTGTTATTTCCAAAAAAGAGAAGGAAAAGGAATTACTTCTCGAAATTATTGATCAAATTCAAGATAGTGCCCTAAGATAGGAATATCTTGAAAGATTAAGAGAAATTATTTTAAAATCTTCTCCAATCGAAGAAAAAGAAAAACAAATTTCATTTAGTCTTCAAAAGATTCTTGACGATTCTCCGTATAACAAGACTCACTCAAATAACAAAAACCAATTCCCGGAATGCCCTGCCTATCATTCACAAAACAATCTCCCGAATTTTTATACTTGAATTTATCAACCATATTCACCAACTCCCCACAGATTTGCAACAGATCATCATCAACAAAATACAAAAGGAAAATTTCAACACATGGTATGCCAAATACTTGGCAATAAATAGTTTCAATCGTCATTACTTATGGCGTACTTGGGGGCAATCTGGCATATTCCAAAACCGTGGCTTCGCAATCTTTGCAAATGACCTCGACAAGGATAACCCATATTTTCAAACATGGAAATATGGCCTTGTGCGAAAGTTTTTTGACATTCCGAATCCTCAATCCAAACTTTTCACAGAGTTCACGAAGTTCCAACAACACATATTTTCTACATTATATTCCGTTCGACGAACGGAATGGATTTATGATGAGATTATTTGTGCCAAAATAGAATTGGAAAATGGCAATATCAAGCCAACCCACTACTTGATCCTTATTAACATTAGAAGAATTGTCAACCAAACTAATGACTTATTTCATCACCAGTCCCGCTCAAGCCCGAGCACAAGGATTTTTCCATATTATTCAAAATATCAACAACCTGATCAAACGATCGCCAGAAAACCCAGTTACCCTCATCCATTATGGCAATACAACAGTTGCTTTTCCCCCATGGCTTCAAGAGCCTTTTATTACTGGCATTACTCATTCAGAGCCATTGAACTCATACCTTTTCCAAATCACCAACGGCAAGTATTCATCTGAAGAAG